>DWNR01001888.1:0-14105 GCA_018250455.1 Polygonus leo | reverse complement strand
GTCAAAAACTCTAGTACAAATATTTATTTACTCCCTATCCAGTGCCCAAATACAAAGTTTCATGTTTTTATCTTTGATGATGACAAAACTTCATACAAATTTTCACCCCTTATTTCAACCCCTTTAAGTTTATTTTTGGCGATTTAAACTACCCTATGTTTTATTCTAAGGTTCACTCTATTTCATTACAATTGGTTCAGAAGTTTTGGCGTGAAACTTTAACAAACAAATTTACATTCACATTTATAATATTAAGTAAAAGTATTAAGTATAGATATAGATACCAAAATAAAAAAAAAACTTTTTCGTTTATGTCCTTCCTTAAGTAAATAATGGCCTGTTTTGAAAAAAAAAGAAATTTAACGCAATAGATACTTAAATTGCATGAAAATACCATGGCGTTTTTTTTATTTAAATCTAGCGATAAGGCAGACTGGCTACCTGATGGTAAGTAGTGACCGTCGCCTATGGACATTTGCAACACCAGAGGGACCGCCAATGCTTCATAAATTTTAATAATAAATATTGGTAATCATCAGGGGGACCACCATAATGATTACTAATATTTATGGGCGATAGTGACCACTGGCCATCAGTGGGTGGCATGTTCTTTTAATTGTAAGATACTACAGAACCCCAGAACAGAATTACGCGGGAAGTATTCAAATAAATAAAACACAGATTATAACAATATCTCTATATTTATGGCACTTTAATATTTGAAAAAAATCTGAATACCCACATTACCTCAGCAAATTTTCCTTATGTAGACTAATCATTGCCATATTTTTAATTATACGGCGTATTTATTCCGCTTTTCTTTAATGGGGACGATATGACATTTTCGTTACTCATCGTTATTTTTTTAATAACTGTTATAAATAATATAACGTTATAAATAACGATATAGGCAGATATATTCCAATAACGCTTATTTGAACTACTCTTTTAATATTTCTATGACGCTGCGAGGTTGAGTTATTTGAAATTCATTTTAAATATTTCGAAATATTGCTGGGGTAACATGAACACAAATAAAGATGACGTTGAGAAATAATACTGATCCATTTTATTGTCAGCGATATAGCATTTTTTTGTAATTTTTCTTTCACCAGTTGTTTGTAATGAAACATATAACAGAATTTCACCTTTAATAACGAAGTGATTTTGAAAATTAATTTTCGTTTTTTTAAATACGTTTTTTTTTAAGTTTATGTTTAAGTAATACAATATTTTCGAAAAGTACACAACCCGCAAACCTTATTTTATTTAATTACAACAAAAATATTATCAAGAAATTAACTCACAAACATATATCTACAGTAACGATTACAATAATTAATTTACATTATTGTCAAGAAAATGTCTAAAATTATTTTAAATTTGTTCTTTTTATAATCACTTTGTTATTAAAAGCGAAAGCGTTTCTGTATAATGGTATAATGTATGCACAGTTCTTATTAAAACTAAAAATATTTAGTACAATAACTTGACAATGTTAAAAAAATCTCATACTTAATAGGACCATTTAATTACATGAAAACTATAAATACAATAATACATTCTTTGTAACATTGGGTTGCGCTGACCTAAGCCATAAAAATCGCAAATAAATACGACTAATATACACAATATATGTATATTCGTTTACGTTTAAATACAAATTTATATCCCCTATTAAATATGACATTTTACACTTGAACACGTTTATTAACAAATATTACTAATTAATATAAATGAGGTTCGATTTTCTATCAATAATGTATTGCTTCATCTCACTTCTTCGTCTAAGAGGGCTTCTAATTTATTATTGTTACTTTATATATAATGTTTTATTTCATTAAGGCATCTGGGTCAACAATGTGCGTTTGAACGCTCGTAGAAAGAGTAAAGGTGGGCAAAACGCGTTTAATGTTTAGATTTATTTTTCCAATGTATGGTTGCTTATTATAACAGTTATATTTATATTCCACTTATAACTTCCCTGTAGATAAACGCAATTGTACGCATAGTAAATTATAAGCATATTAGACATTTCTTTTCAATAGGCAACTTTATAGTCAAAAAAGTATTTCGATCGATAAACACTTTTGTAATTTTCGTGTCGGTTTATACAACCTTTACTCTTTGAATACGTATCAATATTTCTTCTCACGCACTATTTTCCTTTGCTATTATTTTTGCTATCCATTTTGATATATTTGGTAGCACACAGCGTTCTAACTTAATTAGTTAAATAACATTTGGCCTACAATATAACAAAAAATGTGTAACGCAAATAAATTACTGGTTAAATTCAATGATCGAGACACATTTTCGTAAAAAAATAAAATATTAGTGTTTAACGTTTCCGACTAGCTTCCACTTTCATTAAAGTTAATTTTGAAGTTTAATAGTTTACTTAAACTAACGGACTAAACTGCATACAAGTACCTACTGAATGTATTTCACAGTTCACTAAATCATCAGGATATGTTCACTCTACGACAGTCAGTTGATAAGTCAACAATAACAGAACAGGCGGCAATATACAAGATTCTGATACATTCCATGACACTTTATTTGACTTTGTATATATGAGTTTATACAAATAAACGCCTGATAACAGTATATTTACGAAAATATTCTTGATTCCAGTAATAAAATCTACAAATATTTTATGAATGCACCACATTTTATTTTATCTGATAAATATTTTTGACCTCGTCATGCTCCGTGTTTAACGTAGTTTGGAAGACATTTTGAAGGATAACTTCATGCAGGTTAACGTCCATTAGCTTAGTGTTAAGAAAATATATAAATGTTACACCGAATAGAGTACTAAAATAACAAAGAAATATCAACAATTTATTACTTATTTTTAAATATTGCAATTTTCTTTATTAAATTTTAACAAATTATCTTAAAACTAACCAAAGTTAGGAAGAGTGAGGGAAGGAAAAGTTACTTGCACTTCAATTGCAGTAAAAGATGAATATGAATAAACTTATATAATAATGTCTCACAAATAGACCAACATGCTAAGATTAATAAAATTAATAGGTGTATCAAACAATATAAAATGACAACGTTATAAATTATCTTAATTTACGATACAATAAAAATGTAACATACAATATAACGTAATGTAACGTTAGAAATAATCTTAAACCATATTAAAACATTATATTATTAGTAACAAAATGCTTAATTTCAAACAAATCTTAAAAAACCATGATTTAAAATATAACAACTTTATTCCATAATTATATTAACCATTTTAAGTAGTATTGTAACCTTAAATAAATATTAGATTACGTAAAATGACAATTTCAGAGCGATTTTCAAATATAAATATAACACAAAGGATTATAGACGCTGTAGTTACCTTCTTGTACTTTCTCAGATATAGATAAACATAAATACAGATTTTTATAACGAATATATAACATAGTTCACAATTATATGTCATACATAGTAGTAATTATATTAATAGTACATTTTATGATTGAAAGATTAAAGTATATTATTTAGAAGTCACAACATATCATTAATATCATAGATAATTTACAGACAACAAAGATTAGAAATAGAACTGCACATATTCAAAATATGTCGAAATGTTTTAAGAGAACTGCCATATTATTTATAAACACCAATCATTTCTCTATCGACAAAAATTCAATGTCAACGATTATTTTCATCTATTATTTCATCAAAAAGATACACAATTTTGTGCCCTTTACAGGTTTATAGTAATTATTCGTCAAAGAATCTCAAATTTATATGCAGACCATTAATCATGGTTAGCATAGGAAATGACTCAAATTCTTTTTCTTTGAAGGCAATTTAAAATGAATGCTTGAATTAAGTATAGATTCGAGAAATCGAAAATTTAAATAAACAATGATATTTAGTTAGCTAAAAGGTACATAAATGAAATTAAACTTTTCCTGTATGTGTAATATTTATTTTAACAAATAATCGTTATAAAACATAACTGATTTCATAGAGAACAGCGTTATTTATAACGTTATTGCAAATAACGATAACTGTTATAATAAATGAATAAGTGTTTACATAGATATAAATATGAAGTTCTCTTAAACATTTTTACATCGTTATGGACCATCGAGTAACATGAGAAAATCTGACAGACAGGCCACATCGTGTTTAATTCTGAGATTTTGATGGCAATGACAATACAATTCATAATCTGTTGTTTTCTTGCTATTTTGGAGTTTACTACTTAAGGGTCGATTTTAATATACAATTTTCGGTAAAATGTACATAAGTAGTAACTTTTTAAATTTAACAAAAGGCGAGAAAGTTAGGTTATCTCTCTATTGTATCTATAGTATTTCTATGTGCTTATGTTGTGTTGAGTTAGTAATATATTTTTGTACGACACGATCCATTATTAATTCCATATGTTTAATTAAATCAATATTAAAAATATGATTAAAATATAAGAGCATTTCGTATTATCCCCTTTTATCTATCGTAAATATCCAAAGATAATCGTACTTAAGAAATAAACTCCAATTGTCCATTTACATTAAACGCGTAGTTCGAATCTCCGATCTAATTTACACTAGACAATGGCGTTTCCAAATGATTTATTGGAAGATATGTATTTCTCGATGCGATCAAGGGCTTCTTGCCACCGGCATCAAGATCTCAGTCAACAACGTCGACTCAACTGGTGGTTTTATTTTAAGTTTAACTTGCAAAGCTAACGGCTGGTTAGTGTAAACAGAACGGTGCAAGAATTAGAACCACAGTTAAAAATATTTCAATAACACCCATGTCAAGTTTGAGCTAGCTATTATTAATCTATATCACAATAAGGCAAAACTGTTATTTTTGTCTCATTATACATGTTATTTTTCGTAACTGTTATAACGTTATATTCTATGCTATTTTTCGTGCGTTATTAAAATATTTTCAACTGTCAAAAAGGTTAAGTTAGTATGTAATAGTTACGTGCTTTCGAAAACTGGGCATTGCGCCCAGTTGCCCAGCAGTGGACCACGAAGGCGTACAACTGAGCTTGTAGATATGTTAAAAATCTAATTGACTATTATGTTTAAACCTGAGAACAGCTAAAATCCTCTCTATGCGTGATATGCAAGTAATTAGAAAGTGAAGGAAGTAGTTATATTAATAACGAATGTGTTGAAATATATTTTTACAATATATATTTACATTATGAGGTATTTAATGACATTTCCAGGAAGATAACCTCCCGCGCTCCAAATGGAAAATATATTCCAACACTACATTGCATTCTTAGATAACTATTTATAGTGTAAATTAAAGCGATTTAGGTAAAACGTTAATGTTAAATATTATCAACAGCGTCGTTATAACATTTCTAGATATAATTTAAATTCAAAATAGCTGTAACTACTAGTGTTGTAAGGAACGGTAACGTTAAATATAACGATAACGGAATTAAAGTGTACAGAGTGACAGCTATCTTAAATGGAGACTTTCGGAGTATTTTGGAGCATTCCGAAGTTCTAAAGCTGGGTGGAAGCCCAACTACAGTGCTGTGTCATGCTAGAACCTCCTAGATCATAACCTTAGTATCTTGACGTTACACATGCAATGGATGTGTTGAAACGATACTTCTTCTTAGTCTTGTAACCATCACCAGTTATCCAATTCAAAAGCAACATACGTTTTTTTCTTCTCATAAATAAGATCACTCAATTATCAACCAAATCCAGGTAAAATCCTCGACCAAAAATATTAATTTAATCTCTATATTAACTTTTATAAATGTTTGGAGTATTAAATTTATTAACTAGCTGTGCTAAGCATTACACTGTTCCATTAGGAAGTATAACTATACAATCGTAAGCTAATTTTTAATTATATACATCGTATTGTATAATACATTATTACTAGTCATTTATGATATATGGTTATATCTAAATCATACTTAATAATACATGACAATGAAATTCTAAATGAATCGACAGGTTTTGGATAGTACCAAATTAATATAATGAATTATTCTAATTTAACAGGCAAATAGCATACAGGCATGTTTAATGATTTAAAGTGTTTGCCAATTTAATTGGTTAAATAAATACAAATGTAAATAATATGGGAAGAAGTTTATAAGATTGGGGTACGTAATGTATCATGATTCAGATAGTTGTAAATATTATCAATATGTAGCATAAAACTGCTATAAAGCTGTATTGATACTTCTTTAAAATTTGAACGTATATATTTTTTTAATAATGGGACGTTGAGACCTTTTAAGGCGTTATTCGTAAACGTTGTAAATAACGACAACGATAGCTGCTATTTTAAACGTTATTAAAAGTTTATTATAATAGTATAACATATTGAACAATTATTATTTCAAAAATATTGCTTAATTTAAATAAATATTTTTTCTAATCGTAACGTTAACTATTAGCTTCATATAAAACCGAACTAATTTATAGTATTTCTATCGTATGTTAAATATTAAATTATTTGGTGTTAATTTGCCTAGTTTATGTCTGAGGCGTCTACCGCGTAGCCTCTCTAACCTAGAGTTATATATAATCTGTAATGCTAATTCACCCGTATTATAAACCACACTCAATAAGTATAATATTATATGTAAAAATGGTTACATTTACATAGATTGATTAAATTTCTATAATATGCCGTTATGGCGACATTTTTTTTCGACGTCTGTGTACTTGGTTCCTTCGCGCGTTAAGTTTTTCCCGCCATATTTTTTCCCACGTTTTATCCTTGGTTTCTTTCGCGGTTTATTTTTTCTCCGCCATATTTCTTCTTTTTTTTAATTATTTTATATTATTAAGATCGCAGGACACGAATGTAAGGCATTTTACATACTCGGAACCTTTTAAAGCGTTTTTTATACACGCCAAATCTCTAACGGCTACCCCGCAGAGAGTATCGAGTGCCAAACTGCACGATTCTGGCATACTTGCCTAGCTTCTTCCATTTTCATAACTCCTCATACAAACACGCCGAATTCATCGGTAGTTCAATGGTACAATGCGTTTCATGCATGAATTGGTGGCTGGTTTTTAGTATTTAGCCGTCAAAATTATTAATTTCAATGATATCATAAGTTGATTTTAAAATGGCAGGCTTTCTTCATTTTGCAACGCTTTCCGCCATTTCAATTTGATAGAGTTGTACAAAGTGTCAACGAAAACATCAATAAAACAATATGGTCTACTGATTCTTATGAAATTTACTTATGGAAAGCATTACAATGCTTTTTTATTGCTATTTTAAAAAGGTTATGAAATAAGATAAACTTATTAATTTTCTACATAAAAATAATCAAAATCCCAAATTCAATGTCAGCATTGAAACTTTGACATAACGTTTTATTCGACTTCGCGCGCTTTTTACACCTTTATGCGGACGCCACACATGTGATATGTAACATTTCCACAACCTGAATGAGCAAATGGCTCATCTCAATCTATGTAAATGTAAGCACAACAATTACCTTAAAACAACATCTGAAAACATTTAAATATTGTAAATAATCTTTCAAATATAACCCGTTCTCAATTTTCCAAGCGTTATTATTATTTTGTACTTTGTACATGACAAGGACAAGAAATCTTATTTCTAAAGAAATCCAATCTTTCTATACTTTATGGAAAAGGTATTCAGCGATTTTCTTTCTAAAAATTATCCTTTGAAATTACTCACTAGTACTTGTAAGAATGCTGTTAGTAGAGATTCCGATAAGTGGTAGAAATTTTAAAATTCGACGAGATTAGTACTACCGCCACCCTTATAATCCTTCATAGAGCAGGTCTTGTGTTTTTGATTTTGTTGCAAATATTATCTATCAGGCGAGTCATCTAGCCCACAGCTCCTGTTTTGGCTGAGCCCTATTGTATAGGGCAATAGAACCATCGAACACATCTTAATCCATCGAAGAACATGATTCGTAGAACTAGCAACATGCCTGTGGTCCACCTCAAGTTAAACTTCAATTAGAGCTCTCCGACAATGACTGCAGGCTTGGAGGACTACGCTCCTACTACTTGGAGGACTTGAAGGACTGGATTGAAATCAAATATCTTCACACTTTAGCCTTCCAATCTTCCACAGTGTTCATTTTGTTTCGATATGAAGCTCGTTTTCTGATCAGGAATATTCTTTGTTTAATTTTCTATTCAAATTTGAATTTCATTTAATAGCCAACACGTAGTATTTCATATTATTTGGTTATAATGAATATAGGTTAGTATATCTCTGATCTACTAGACCAAATTACAGTATGCTCGCAAGAAAAATGCTCCTCCTTAAAAAGGAAATCGTTTACCAATAATTGAGCGAGTGATCATACAAATTCAAAAGCTGTACTGTCTCTGAGCCAAGACTAAAACTTCGTAAGTGCCTGAATTAGCATTGAACAACATCTTGTCCTCTAGTTTTGCGTAAAAAATATACGCCATCTTTTTAGTTCTCGTGTTGAAAAGTTAAACAAAAGACTATCGCTGAATACACTTTCCTAACTAACCACTCATTCCTATAATTCTAATATTGCTATCAACAAAATCAACCCGACAAATCACCCGCGTACGCTCCAATTTTCAAAATAACTCTACAATATCACGTTACATAACAATTTCTTGATAACTATCGTCTATTTATTATATTACTCCGACTACTTTCACGGCAGTTCTCGCTAGTCCATTTTTTTTAATCACCATATTTTTTTTCTATCTAAAAAGTGCCCCACATCTATTTTTAAAAGTGCATCTATGAGCAAATTTATTTGGTCTGCAGTTTTGGACCATTTGAAAGCGTAGCTGAGAAATCTGTATCAAAACAGCTTCTTATACAATGGTCTTGCAATATACACGCTAGAAACGTTTGAAATTTCGATAGGAAACTAATTAGACTAACTATAATTTACTGATAATTTTCTTAAAGTACGCAGATAGTTTAGAGCAAATGGTGGACATAAGTTGCCTTAGCCGAAAAAAAACAAGCGTTTAGTTTCCACACCAAAACAGTCGTTAGAAAAAGCGCCGAATAACGACGCTTAAAGTTACGCTTAAATGTTATTACATTCTCTTCGATCCAATAACGTCCAATCCTTTCTCAATTAACACATGTAACCTTAATATTATCTATAAAATTGTATTTTTGACATTTCAAGCATGCCGCGGCTTGAATTACGGAAATTTCGAATACGATCGCAAATTTAACAATACCTAATCGTTATCGAGACGTAAGTTGCGTGAAAACTAAGCACCTCCGTGAACTACTGTACTACATTGGACGAAGAATGTAATTAATCTAGGGCTATGCTGTTTCAGCCGACCGATTATCGACATCGACATTTCATTGGCCATCACTAGTCTGACACATGTCAGTTGGCTGTCAAATGAACAAGTCGTTATCGATTTTGGTTAGCGATTTCTCGTAATTGAATCGTGAATCGATCGACGCCCACATGCGACTAGCCTCCTACCTACTTCACCTGCAACATGCACATGCGAGCAAGACAAGTGCTGTCAGCGGCAGAGTGAGGTCGACAGTTGAAGCGCCGTTGCACATGTCCTCTTCACAGAAACACATGTGGCCGTTGCCTGTACTTTCCATCATGCAAACGTGGTCTACCATGAACAAGTTGATCTGTAGCTGCGAGGTGCACGTCCTTCTTACTACTTCGTAAGCTGGAATCAGAGAAATATAACATGTCAGTATTATATTTAGGACGAAGATTGAAGGTAGAGTAACCGGAAAATGAGCTATCTGTAGTTTCGAGAGGTTAGCGTCTCAGTCCTCAAATATGGTAACGCATCTGAAATCGAGTCCGCAGAAAACTCAATCCTACCTAAGCATGATTATGGATATGTATCCATGGACGGCTTTGACCACATCCTGTCTGATGGATTGCACAGCAATTTACATGATTCTTAACAATTTCGTCGGGTATTTTTTCACCGATTTTGTTTTTACACACAAATCCTTCGGTAATTAGTTATAATCCTTTTAAAAATATATTAATATGAAATGTGGGTGGCAATTAACAAGAAAAATATACATAAATACAATACGTGGCGAGTTCCACACAAGTTGTAAATTAATACCTTATAAACTCATAGCATCACACCAGAAGTCCCTGTGTCGTGGGTATCATGAACATACGAACACCCAGACCCAGAACAGAAATCCAAATTCAACATTCAAATTTTTGTCTGGCTGGGAATCGAACCCGGGTCTGCGCGGCAGACCGGTAAGGTGACCGCTGCACCACGCGGGTCGTCAATTGTCGTTAAAACAGCCTTAGTCACAATGAAATTTTCAATTAACTATCTGTTAGGTTCAAAAGTTGCAACTTTGTAACAAAGCTGCATAAGCTGAGCCTTAGTTAAGTGTTCCACTGGCACCATTTTTGTACGGTATCCTAAAAACAATCATACTTACGACTCTTTGAATACCGCACCATCTTGACGCAGCACCCGTTGCAGGTCTGCAGCGGCGGCTGGTCGCGAGGCAGTGCTGTGTAGTTGAAAGGGTCCTTACACCGGAAATCAGTCCAACTGTCACACTCGTAGCAATATATCGTTCGGGCTGGAAACAGATTATACAGACCATAAACAACTGTGAAGTCACTGGTAACATTGAACTGTCAACTTTGATTGAAATACTTGACGTTTGATTATCTGGATTCTGGGGAATTAGCCAATATGTAGGATGTCATTTCACAATCGAAAAATAACAGAATTAGAAGTAATGACAGAAAAAAAATAGTATTTTAGGTAGTAATAGGTGTTTCTTTTTTTACGTTGCGACTAAGTCATGTAAACACGAAATGAAACCTTTTAGAATACGTATTTTTCTTCAAAGTTCAAGGCAATTCAAAGTTACTTGTAGTAGATTTGTATCAAGTAAGAATTATGTGAGAAAAAATGTGTAGTTTTCAAAGTTATTGCATTTGTAATTAATGTCTGGAGACGAGGCGAATGTCTACTACACAAAAACATTCATGCTGCATTACGATACTAATACACACAACAAGCAAGAGTATGATTAAGAAAAGCATTGATGACATAAGCGTGCTTACAATCCAACAAGCTGGCGAATTCACTTTCTACTTATAAACTCGCCCGTTCACTAGTAACTAGCAGAAAGAAAAAAAAATTGCCAGTCATAGGGACTGCCGATAGAAGTGAAAACTTATAACTAAAAATAACCACAATTACTATCTCTCAAATGACAATATGATCAAGTGGTCAACACAAGTTAAGTAAGTAAGTAAGTTAAGTAATTTTGCAATACTTTAAAAGTCAACATGGCTCTGACGCTTTTCCATTATATTATGTTTTAGAAGTTTTTACTACAAAAAGTTGAAAGGTGGGCTACTTTACAAGCTTTAAAGCCTTGAGCTTGGGCGGCTTAAGCTTGTAAGTTGGTAAAGTAGCAAGGAAACCTGAAAGGCTACTCGAATACAATCGGGCGTGTGAGCTCGTAAACTAGCTTGTCTTAGTGGGATTATTAGCTGCGTGTATCTTGTTATTTTGTTTTGGTTTTGTATGACTTTCTTGCGTTCAACTACTAAGCAAGTTAAATGTGTAATCGACACAAGTATACGAGAAAACTCGCCCGCATTTTACTCGCCGGCTAGTTGATTGTAAACTCGGTTAATATAATAGTGCCTTAAAATTGACAGATTTTCATAATGTCAAACTATAAGGCAAACGTGTCTGATGGTCAGTAGTCACCGTCGCCTATGGACATTTGTAACACCAGAGAGAACGCCAATGCATCGCCAGCTTTGGAGGAGAGCTCTTTTCGCGCCTTTTTTGATGAACCCCATGTGAAATAATCTAATTCTAATTCTAATTCTACGCATATCTCTGTCATTTATACATTCCGTACTGTTTATACATTTCGAATATTCTATGGCAAAACCGTCATAATGTGACGTCGTAATGCGACACTTTCTATTTCGTTCATATGCTTCAGTATGCAAGAAATAATTATTGTTTTAAGAAGTCATTACAATTGATTTAGTAGTTTTAGCGTGAATGCGTAACAAACAAAGTTACATTCATATTTATAATATTAGTACATATAAAGTTGTATATATGCACAAATGACATATGACAATAACAAAAATATGAAAAAAGTGAATCAATTATTTCAAATATGTATTGTTTTTATTACTCAATCAATTATTAATCACCATAAAATCCTAAATATTGTCTACCCTGGCCCCTAAATAGTGCATTATAAAACTAGAAACTAAATTGGTTGTAGGCATTGAAAGCATTCAGGGCCTCGTTGTGTATTGAAGATGATAATTTATTCATTTATAATACATTCACCCCTATACTGGCACCCTAGAAAGTAGACATTTTCTTTTCATAAAATTGACGCTCCATAAACCACAGTAAAAATGACATTTTTTATCACACAGTACTGCAATTTCTTTGTTTCTTAACTTATTCTTACGAAGTTCCTTATCGCGCGTTGCGAAATTCAGACGAAAAGTTGTCACGACACTTTTTGGCCACGCGACGCGCTCGTCTGCTGTGAATGCGTACATTTTTTTGTCGTGTTCGTGTGTATGTAGTTTTAGTCATTTTTAATATTTTTTAAAATAAACAATGGATTGTGTCATTTAACTCCTAAATATTGTTAATTTATTTAATTATAACTCCTATAATGCTTATTTCAAAATCAAAGGAATTTCGCTCCAATCTGATGTCCAACATGTGACACCTCCGTCATTTTTTTCCTGTTTTTCAATTTAATCTTTCACTTTTATTTATTCTATGTATTCTTCTTATATATTAATTTTTATGCTGTATAAATTAATGATTAAAAAATATTTTAACGCATGGGCGCCAAACTGGGCTCGCGTGTTCGAATGCAGTACATAATATTCTAAACAATTTATGCGTAATATTTCATATTAATATCAAATATCACGTAAGCCTAAGGCTACATACAGACTAGAGTAGATTGAATCACCAAATTGTTATTAAACCTGACCCCTGCACCGCAATTCTGAAGCTATCTCGTACAAACTTGCTTATACCCTCACTACTTGATTTACTTTACTTTGCCAGGTGGTAGAACTCATGTAGTTCGACCGGGGTACCACCGCCACCCTCATCACCTCCGCCGGCAACCACGCTTTTTCAAACCGAAACGCAAGAATTGTTTCACGGAGGATTATGATGGTGGGACTTCCTTGACGTTGACACTTGAGTAATATAATGAACAGACAACCTTTCACATGTATACATGTTAGTGGGATGATAAATCGTTAGCTGGATGATTATTTAATGTCAGATGATCTACATGACGCTCTCATCACAACCCATTACTGTCCCACTGGTGGGCACGGGTCTCACTCACACATTGGGAAGGATTGAGGCCAGTTTACCGCGCAAATTGATAAACATTGGCTATTGCTCTCTATTGTATGAAAATTCATTAGTGTGGCTTAGGCTTAATACTCTATAGTCTATGCACATTTATAATTGTTTACCTAGCCAACTAAGCTAGGCTATTCTGAAAATCTAGATGCTAAATACATGCAAACTGTAGTCACGCGAAGCATATATTAGTGTTAGATTTAGTATGTAGATTTTGCGACCTTGGCACACTTTAATGTTATTTTTTTAGAAAAAATAGCCCTTTTTGTTTCGTCGTAAAATGTCTAAACGTGCAAAAACGAATGTCCATTTTTAGTATAATAAAGTGCATTCTATCAGCTTAATTAATATACTTTTATTCCCAAACCCAAAGTTAAAGGTGGGAAAACATGATAATAAGTTTACACTGCCTACCATAAACTGAAGTCCTAACCACACACATACCATAGACACAAACAGAACAGACACAATTTATCGTTTAGATTAATATATGACCAAAACTGTTTTTCCGATATTATTTTCCTGTATGCTCTGGTCGATAATGTCAGAATTTTACTTTACACCCGGAATATCCTTTATGTTTATAAACTATTTGAGCACGAATTATCCAAATCCCTACCTCTCCTATGCCCATTAAGTGACAATCGCTCAAATATTCACAAAAAATATAATCTTTAATGATATCACAATAACTACTCTCTATGACGAATCATT
>DWNR01001887.1:0-14109 GCA_018250455.1 Polygonus leo | reverse complement strand
AGGGACTCCTGTTGAACTGTGTCCATGACTGTGACGGGGTCATCAGGGTAGTCTAAGACATGCTTTGGACGTCGGAATCGAGCCGGTGTATCCTTGTCTGGGATATAGCCGTATTGACAACTAGTTGGTTGGGATGTGACGCAGTTGCATCGGAGTAGCTGCTTCATATATTGAGCAATAGTGGGTAACTCAAGGCCGCGATGAAGGTCTACATTACGCATGTACCAGGGACAACCTGTGGCAATGCATAAGAACCGGTTAAAATTCTCTGGTTTCCCTTCAAAACGCATAAATATTTCGCCTTTAAACATGAGGTTAAACATCTTTATCCTCAGGAATAGCAACACATTTGTACCAACCTTAAATAAGACTTCAATCGCATTTGGGGCCGGATGTGCGGCATCAATATGTATGGCACCTTATACCGCTTTATATTGCTATATGTACTTTTAAAAACCTCAAATGTATTTGAATGTTTCAGCTTTGTGCGGGCCGTGCCTCAACAGACTCCTGTCAAGGCGACAGTGGCGGTCCGCTGTTGCTGCAGCAAGGCGACAAGTTTCAGATCGTAGGTGCGTATGAGACTATAGAAACAGGAATTAGAATAATTTCAATGAAGACCATTATTATTGTACTCTGTTTTGGCGTTGTAGATACCAATACATTAAGTTAATAAATATCAAATTCACAAATTTGGTTTTTTAACGATACTTTCTGAAATATTGAGATTTGAGTACTAAAATAGACTAGTACTATTACCTATATTTATAGACAAAAGCTGTATTATTATGGCATTTATACCAAGAAAAATACATGGTGACAATAGCGACAGTTATTAGTTCCCCAATTACAGGTTTCAACAGACAATACATCATTAAAAAAAACTATTTAAATCAGTTGAGCATTCAGATTAGGTGAAGATTAGGCATTCAGAAACCCATGCTCATCCATAACTATTACTAACCAGTCCATCTGTTTAGGATTTTAGTAACATACACATGCCGCCACGGCATAAAGAATCACCCTTAATTGTGCTTCAGTTAAGGCGAGGACAGCTTTACTTACATACGAGTCGATCTTCTTAGTCCTCAGAATCGAATAGGTATAATGATCGTATAAGTCTTCATCATATATCATCATGTATATCAAAAATGATGACGAATTATGAAGACGTGTCAACTGTCTCTCTATAAAAAAAATGTAACGCTAAAATAAAATGTCATAATTATTCATATTTCAGGGATCGTGTCATGGGGAGTCGGTTGCGGCAGGCCAGGGTACCCGGGGGTGTACACCCGGATAACTCGATACCTGCCCTGGCTGAGGGCTAATCTCAGGGACAGCTGTTTATGTGGCAACTGATTGTATATATGATGCACTGTCTTACTTATAATTCGTTTTACTTCATATATATTAGCATTTTCTGTATATTTAGTAATTTTCCATGGCTAGTTTATAAATGTACCGATTTGTTTACCTTTACACATTTCAATACTTTATTTCATAGGGTTTGAAGTTGTCATCGATGGTAAACCAGATGAAGCGTAAAATATGGCATACGATTTAATGTATATTTAAAAGTTAACGAAACTATACGAACATAAACGATAGCTTTTTATTAAAATGATGCTATTTAACATCAACTAAATTATTCATATCAAGAAAAGTAGGAACGATACTCATATCAAATTGTAAGGAAAATAATATTAAATATTTAGTCATAAGGAAGATTTTTGGGACCGTAAGTAGATATTGTGAAATATAATTAATTTCTAATCTACTTTATCATGATAATAATTCCGTACCAGGCGTGAATACGACTTATCAACGTATTCACGCCTGGTACGGAATTATAATTTAAATCCAAACATTCAAATAAGAAGACCAGTACCGTGAAAGAAATACTCCATGATGAACCGACTATGGAAAACGTAGCCAACAATACTTAAACTGAATGTGTGTAAATATTTACATTGCAGAACAATACTGTTATAATAATTATAAGTTATCTTAAATAGTAAACAAGTAAATATAAAACAAATTCTTCGATTTTAAACAGAACTACTCTATACTTAAACCATGTTGATGGTTTTGCTAAGTATTATGAATTTATGTTCATTATGTAGAGTCCATATTTCAAGCCAGGTTACAAATAATTGAAAAAGTTTTCCTGAAGCATATTCTCTGTAGAGAATTTTATATCATAGTAGTTAAGATGACCTTATGGAAGATGTATCATATAAATGTACTTGTGTTTGCAGCTCATAATCTTTATCATAGTTGCGTTTCTAATCCTGGAGTCCAAGTAGGTTTAATTTTGTAAATACAATGAGCCGTTACGTTAGACGTTAGATGTTTAGATCTTGTAACACAGTGCAAAATGTACTTTTTAGAGACATACAGTATTGGATACAGACGCAAAAATCTAAAAACAATCTAGTTTCAGCATTTTTATACATACAGAATCAAAACAACTTTCTTTCTTTTCGACTAGTTAGACTTAATTTAGGTGTCCCATTACGATATTTTTTGTACATATTACATTACATATTATTGTGGACAAAGATTAAAAGTATATCAGTTATAAACATACGTTATAAACGTATTTTAATTAATAAAATCATAGATGTTTTAAGGCCTTGGTGGTAACAAAGTTACGTTTAGTTTAACTTGTGTATACCTTATTTTTACTTAAACTTAAGTTAGTTATGTAAATTAAAGAAATCAGTTTCGGTCAGGCCGGTGGTGCAGATTACCAATAGAATAAGATGCTGTTTAACTACCTAAGTGTTCAAGTTATAATTGTAAATATTAATATGTTTTAGGTGTGTCAAATTATTGGGTAATTTACGGTCTCTTCTTTATTAATTGTAGGTATATTTTCCTCTTTTCTTCATATTAATTGTAGCAAGATTATATTAATACATAATTATTAATTATGTGTACATAAACATTACGTAGGTATGTGTTATTTTCAAATTATTGACCTCTATTTCGCTAAGCATAATGATGTAAAGCTATTAACTGTTTGGAACAATCTTGGATATTATTGCATCAGATATCAACCTATACGGGAGTTCTTTTTGCATCAAAAATATTTTTTCATTTCATTACTATATAAGTACAATATGTTGTAATGTTATTTTATTAATGTTAAAAAAGCGCTGAAATATCCATAAATATATAGTGAGTTTTTGTACTTAGAGCATAAATAACTAGTAGTTATGTATACTAAAGATATAGTAGAGATATTGAAGAGGAAAGCGCCTAGTAAGAATGGCAATTCACATTGTGCTTTGGTAAATTTTCACTCTCATACTAAATTCTACTAACTATCGACATCTATTACTGTATTTGGAGGTATCAGTAATTGTGTAAATTAATGAGTAGCAAAAGAGTCCATTTACCTAATTAACATAAGTGTATTTAATGTTATTTTAACTGTTTAATTATTAGATTATAACGAGAGAATATTAGCTTAAGTAAAAATAACGCTCTTTAGGCTGTACCTGTGATCTTTATCACGATGAAAATTGTTTTTGTTGTGTTATTGTTAACTTATGTTGTAATTTAACTTTATTAATTATATTTTAAGCTTAGAGTTTTATTTTATTCTGCTATCATCGTTTTGGTTTAACCAAGTTTATATAACTAAATTATTGCTTTAACTTATACATTTGTTATTTTTACTTCTAATATAAAATATTTTATTATTATTTTGATTAAATGTTTTTTTATTTAACTTTGACTTTTGCTTCAATTCCTGTGGACGTATTTCTTTCATTTACTGCTTTATTAGTATTACTGTTTATTCACCATATGTACTAGTGTCACCATATGCGGCACCTTAAAGTATTTAGTTTAACTAATTTGAATATACGTAGTAGTTATTTCAGCATTTGATTAAATGAGTATCTTACAAAATAAAACATGGTAATTTAAACATTACCCAGTTGAGTTTTATATCCGTAGTGTGATAGGTACTTGTCTTTTTTTCTTTTTAGTTCCTTAATTTAAAGCAGTCGCGTTTTTGTTTTGTTTTAACAATAATATTTTTATGATTACTCATAATTTTACTAGCCCTCGGTGTGTTTTAAATACACCCGTGTTCGCGTCCAAGCACCAAAATCTAAGTTGAACTATTTTGAATAATTGATAATATAGATAAGAACTCAATTCAAATTGGAAGTAAATTTCTGAATCTGACCATTTTTTGTAAACTATAATATATAAAATTCTCGCGGAGTTTGTGGTTAAACTATTCCGAAACGGCTCGACCGAATCTAATGAAATTCTGTGTGCGTATCGGGTAGGTCTGAGAAACTGTTAACATCTATTTTTTATACCCTAAGTGATAAGGGTAGTTCACCCCAAAATATTTTTTTTTATTTTTGAACAATTTTTTTATTTTTGTTTTTTTTTTGATGCAGCATTAAAAATACATACAACCCTAAATTATCACCATTCTACCATCAACCCCCATTTTATATATATATTTTTTGGCAGCAAAAAGCAAAAACAATCTTTGCTGGGTCAGCTAGTATAATTTATAAACATTCGACTGTCATAATTTAACAGACCATAATTATATAATTTGTTAATATTTCAGCCAATTCAACAGTTACTTGATAATATTTTTACAGAACAGAAAATAAATGTCGGTACGATGTATTTTTTAATTGTCACAACTTTTTTGTTTATCAACTGATCGAAATGAAACAAATACTAAATGTTAAGTGGAGGTTGTGATATAATATCTATGTGATTATCATCAGTGATAATCGTTTTCGAATCAGATCAGCCGTTTTTTAGATTGGCGTGGACAACACACATTGTTTTGGGTTCTATTCGTTACTAAATACCCCAGTATTGTTTCTCCCGCATAGTAACAACGAAAGACATCAAAGCAGCATTGAAGAAATCAAAGCAGCATTGAAGTTATACGAGTTTTAAAGAAAATTAAGCTACTTCCACCCAGCAATAATCAAGAAAATGAGGGATCAATTTATTCGATTAGTTTACTTGCTGAACTCGAAAAACTAATAGACCTGTTAGAAAAAGTAATAATCGGTCAAGTGCTGGTTGTTCTCGACCACAAAGAGTTCTGAACCGACGACGTATAGATGGCGTTGTAAATTGAAACCTTAGATCCCATTATACCATCATTACCATTAACCATAGATCAGAGTAAAATAGTATAATACATAACTTTTATTTATAGTATTTGATGTCGTAATTCGACAATGCGGTAATAGTAACTCATATTCTGTAAAAAATCCGGAGTTTACCTATTACAGTTAGATACAGCACTGTGACGAACGGCTAGACAGACGGACAACAAAGTTTTAGAAAAAGGATTCCGTAGGTATACTTTGGGTATGAAACCATGAAATAGGCGATTCTTCTCACTTTTGAAGAAATTCAGGAAGACCGGTCAATGGCTAGTTGGTCGTTCAAAATATTGCTGAAGAGGTAGTGTGGAAGCTGATCAATCTGTGTAAACTGCAAGCAAATAATTGGCAAGAGGCCGCGCTGGACAAAGACAAATGAAGAATTTTCGTGTCGGAGGTCAAGATCCATTGCTTGAGTCGCTGTACCAGACAGAGACTAAACAAGAAAGTGTACAGTTGAGATAAAAAAAATGCTTATGGTATGTGAAATATATCAACCGGGACTTGGCCAGTGTAAAAAAATATTTAAGGTGAAATAAACCTTATTTATTTTTTTCAGTGCACGGAAATCGCTTATCGTTTACATTGTTAAAAAATGGTACCTACATAATAGATACAGAAACAAAGATCAGCTTCCAGCTAATCTAATTATATGTACAAGTAATGGTTGGCTAAAGACATTTGACCGTTATGGAAAGCGAAACTTTCGCCCGCCGGGTCGTCAGTGTCGTGGTGACGCGTTAAAGGATGTATACAATCGCAGCACATATTACTATCTCCTCCACGTGCCTATGAAAATCAGTAGTTATAATTACTACGCAATTTATTATAGGTGAGCGACATAAAAAAGGCTAAAATCGATTGGACTCAAAGTAGGACAGGTTTAGTACTTCCGTGCAATATTTCTCATTATATTTTTATTTTCAAATGTCAAATGTAAGCTACAAGAACGTTGAAAAAAAAAAACTGTACTTTCATTTTATTATTTTCGGTTATTTTTTATAGTAATATACAGTATGTATAAAATCAAGTCCTGATATACTGACCTAATAAGTTCCCCTTAGGGGGCAAATTTTGTGTGAGAAACCCTAGAAGGGTATTAGTTATAAGAAGATATGTAGCATATTTTAATAGGTTTGTTTATCCTCTTTTATTTATCCGCTTCACTGACGGTGAAGTGGTTGAATATACTACTAGAAGTAGTTTGAAGTATTTTTTTTACAGCTTAAGGCATTTTAAAGTAATACCTGAAGGGAGAAAAAAGGAAAATAAGAAAATTGCCTACTTTCTTAGCAGTAAGCGCATACTGTTCACGTAATTGCAAGTGGCACTATCGTTTATGGTAATCTGTAATCACCCCTAAATATAGGATCGTCTTACCTGAGGTCAAAGTCAAATACAGGTGGAACTCTGAAGACTAAGTTGAAATGGCATATGTACGTGTTCTTTTATATCAGAATATATCACTTAGGTAGAGTTAGACAGTTATTTACATATTGAATAAAAAATAATGAAATTTGTTGAGACAATTAAAATTTTAAGTATTATACATAAAATAAAAAACGGTGTCTGAAAACTACCCACATGAATAGGTACGCTGGAAATTAGCGGAAATGACCTTTTCTAGTAAAAATTATTATTATTCGAATTAGAAAACATCATGAATAAAAACAAACAATTATAATCAATAAAATAAAGTGGAACATGGAAGAATAAATATCGATTTTTCAAAATGTTAACGTTATTAACTCAACGTTATTTATTATACTTTATCTTATATTATTATTATACCTACTTTGGAAGACCGTTTCTTCTATAAAGCTTCTTTCAAATAATCTACGACTTAGATTTGATATTAAAAATAGAGAAAGAACTCGTGTCTAGTGGGGTGTGCATTGTCACACCAAATCACGTCCGCAGCTCATTCAAACATGGCGGCCGAGCAAGCGCATCTCAGTCCGAGTCCACTTGTGAACGCGCGCGACAGTTTGAAGTTCGAAGACGATGCGCAACTCTTGCGCGAAATTTTGAATACGAATACTTAATTATTTTTTTCTTAATTTTTTTTTTTAATATAAGCAGCATGTGCAAGTGCCTAATAATAGTTGTGCTTGTGGCGTTGACTTTCACGATATCGGAGGTTCGTTTTGTAATAAAATTAGTTATTCATTATATTTAACCAGATTCAATTGATATTATTTAATATACTCTTTTTTATATATTCTGGAAATATTGGAATCCTTACAATCATAATTTTCATTCTGTTCATTTACTAAAGTCATAACTTACATCATACTAAAGATATCTCAAAATAGTTGGTGAGGCGCTTTTAAAGAATATAATAATATTAAGCATTATCACCAAGCTGTTTGCATAAATTTTATAAATTAAAAGATTATAAAAAAACGAAAGCTTTTCGTACCATTCCTCTTTGATACTCGATATTTGATTAATTTTTAAAACCTAAGTATTGCTTACAAAAAGTTAGAAGACTTTGTGTTTACATGTTAGTTTCATATTTCATAATGAGTCACAAAAATAACGTTATCATATTTTCAGTTTTTTTTTTTAATAGTTGTACATTATTATTCATTTGTCTATAAGTTTCGTTACAAAACTTGAACAAAAGAATGAAATAAATCTTCCATTTACATCTTGGCATTTTATCTATTTATTTAATTTAGATATATGTTCAATTTTAAAGAGACTTTAAATTGAGTTTAATAATATACAGAGTGAGCTGACACGAGATGGCCGGGGTGTTTTCACGAAAAACTTTTTTGGCGGAGTTTGGGGTAACCGACCTCCTCTCATGGAGCTGAATCTTCCCAAGTCTACATGTACCTGCAGTGAGTATTTTATGTAGATATTTAGAAAAGGATGTAAATGTTTTTCTTAAAAACATGATTATTTGGTAAAAAGTATTGGGCCTATTTTTGTAGAAAACTGTTTATATACGGTGTGATGAACAAATATTAAACACCTATGGTACATTTAAGAAAAGAAAAAATAAATATGTAAAATATTCGATTTATTTAGATTTCTTTAAATTTGAGTATTTAAATCTTAATGTAATTAAGATTTACATATATATATCTATTTATGTGTATGAGTATTTTGCAATCTACATACATAAAACGTCATCAGATAGATTAAAAAAAAAAACTTTAATTAATATTCGAAAATATAGCTCAGTAATGGCGTAGTCATATTGATTGGGCAAAAAATAAAAAAAGTCGTATATATATTCTCGATATTATCCTGTTTGTCAGGTTTTATTATGAATGTTTGTCAAATTTGAGATCATTGATTCGAACTTTAGGTGTATAATATTTGTAAACATTAAGTAGATATATTAGGTAGGCGAGGTGTGATGCGATTATAAACCAAAATGTTATTAGGTATTTAAACCTGTCAAAAAGCATGTAACCCTCATAATCCTCCGTGAAGCAATTTATTGTGTTTCGGTATGGAGAGGCGTGGTTGCCGGATAACTTAAACGCGAGGCGAACATCTTAGTCCTCAGGGGTAGCAACGCATCTGTGATCAAACTTTGGTATGACTCAATCGTACTTGAGTATGATTACTGATGTCCATGGGCGGCAGTGGCCACTTACTATCAGGTTGACTGCATGCTCGTTTGCTACCTTTACACAATAAAAAAAAAAACTCAGGAATATCCCGCTGAGTTACATGCTGTACTTCCAGAAAGTGATGATAATTTCAATAAATAGATAAGTAAATATTTCTAAATTCATAAGCCTCTAGGATAACCTGTATCGTGTGAACCAAGGACACACATACCCAGAACAGGAATCCAAATTCATCTTACAAATTTTGCGTCTAGTTGGGAATCAAACCCGGAATCCGGAATTGCGTATCTTTTCGATACGCTGCGCCATGCGGGTCGTTATTTTAAAATATGAAATGACAAGACGCTAATCGGCGCCGAAAAATATTGTATTTTTAAAAGGATTTAGATTGCAAACAAAACATGTTTTGCTCCTTTGCGTTTATTTGTACTGATTAATTAACGCCGTCCTCTTGCGTCCTTTAAATACCTCTTGGCATATGACGTCCTCGACCATGCCCTTGTCTCCTTCGTGGAATATTTTAATAATCGACATTAAAAAGAAGAGATTAAAAAAAAGAGAAAAAGAATGATCGACATTAAAAAAAGAGAGTTCACTGAGGAGTCAACAGAATATTTTTAAGTGTTAGTCATATGATTGTCAATTGATTTTTCATTGTAACCAAATGTTTTTTGATTTTAAACCAATAAAATTTTAAAGACAATAAATATGTTTAAAATTTCAGAATGTGGAGAGAGGAACGAAGTGTCTCGAATCGTTGGAGGGTATGAAACTAGCATCGATGAATTTCCCTGGATGGCCAAGTTGATATATTTTAAGAGATTTTATTGCGGTGGCATGCTGATCAGCGATAGATATGTTCTGACAGCAGCGCATTGTGTTAAAGGGTGAGTTTTTTCGTCATCAGCTGATTAGCGTCTCACTCCTGGTTACAGGATTAATGACAATGTTAGAGTCCACCATTAACGACTAACATAAAAGAGATTGGAAGATTTCAAATATATATAAGAACAATTTGGAGAAATCTTAAGTGGGCAGTAGCAACTAGTGAATTGTGTGTGTATGATATGTATTGATATGAAAAAAAATACCAAGCAATTTTGTATTGACGTTCATCTAGTGTATTTCATGTATCTTATAATGAATAAAAAGTTTTGAATTTGAATTTGAATTTGTGGCTAAGGAAAATAGGTGAATCTGGGATAAAACGGGAACGAAAGGAATTTTATGACAATTGGTTATTAGTGCCAATAATGTAAAAGAAAAACCCGAGTGGTATGACTATTTCGAAGTAACGATTTAGTTTCATCGATCTTTTGTTTTTATTTCCATTATATTATTGGCACGTTGTAATCTCCGTTTGTAATCTATGTTTTTCTAATTCCAAAGCGACTAATAATAATAAGCGGATGGCAATTAAATTTAGAAACTGATACACTCTCGTGAAAGAAGATGAAATTAGTAAATTCCTTTTCCTACATTTTTGTCGATATTCTTTAGGAACATTGAAAACACGTAAAAATTCATTTAATGTTCGTTTGTTTCTATTCGATGATGCACATTTTATATTTTATCATATTACTCATCATATTTTTCAAATAAAAATGGATGTAACACTTGTAATTTTATAAACATCCAAATTAATGGCAAGTGTAGGAAACAAGTCTTTACATGTAAAAATCGTCGTCTACGGACCAGGAAAAGCATATTTGGGTCTCAGTTTCCAAAAACGTCAATTACTTCGAAACTGGAGAGTCAATTCCATTTCGACGCAATTTAATTTAATGGTTGACATTCTTCCATTATACTTACAAAAGGAAACTGACACACTTGTACAAATTATAATGTGTTTTTTGTTTCAATACTTATTACACTCAATCAACTGAATATGGTAAGCTTAATTCGTTTTTAAATCTCAATGAGTTGCGTGCCACGCATCCGCATATAGCTTATTATATAAGTTATCATGAACCAAAGTTTTATTGACAATAACAATGCATTTAATTTGGTGTTCATGACTTTTTCTTATAAAAAAATAATAATTTAAAAAGCATAAATCTCTATATCCACATGTTAAGCAAGTAGCTCAGACTAAGAATCTGTTTACATCAGTTGAAATTTTATACTTGCAAGATGATTTTGAGAGCGAAGTTGAGGTTACAGAAGGTAATTCAGAATATTAGTGTAGAAAATGTATAATATTTATTAATCGAACAGTCATAAAGTGTTAAGATCTCTATGCTCAATATTCAGAATATGGCCGTGGAGACTATTAGGTCGATATACGAGTAGCTCTGCCTAATTATCCGCCAAATATTAGTTAGTCGTAGTAATCGTTAGTGTAATATTATAGTTATATTTAAATTTGAGCAGTTAGAACTCAGAAGTAGCAACTACTCGTGTTACAAAGAACTGACTTGTGTGATTCATTAATCAGTATTATACACTTGCAGTAACATCTTTTCTTTAGTAATTAGTTTTTCAAATCTATTTATGGCCATAATTATGGCAACCGTAGCGTACTGTACGCAAAGAGGTTCATATCTTTCCTTTATAATTCTTGGCCTAGCAAATATCTGTATGGTGAATTTAGATTTCTGTTCTGGGTTTTTGTGAGCTAAGTTCCATTCAGAACCTAGCTACACACACATAGAAGCAACCTAAAAATGGTCCCAAAATCGAATAAATAAAATAGTCCATTTGTCTGTATCTTTCTTAAACATATTAAAGGCCAATTTCTGCACAAATACTATTAATGGGTGTGTCAACTTTTGGAAGATAGCGAGGCAATCATACATATATAATATTTTCTCTGGGTAAATATTACGTAGTAAAACAGATTTTCAAGTGAGTTTAGTCAAGAAGCGTGAATTTGTTAACGCTTTTGTATTTGCACAACGCTCTAAAGGATGTTGACTTGCTACCGACTCTAGGTGTTTTCTATGCAAGCCTGTTTATTTATTATTTTAGCATGTGACTATTAACTGTAGTCTATCAGCCTATTAGATATAGGTAGTTGAGTAATGATCACCCCAAGGAGAAGGGTTCAGGTCTTAAGGCGTTCTGATTGCGGCTTTTAGTCCATTATCTAGTACTAAAGCCGCATTCAAGATCGAGTTCAATCTTGAGTTCACTTTATTAATACGGCCCTTAGACTGTCATTTAATTATAATATTGCGTTCTCAGGGTGAATTTAGGGTTTAAAGCAAAGAATATCATTACGCCCGTAGAAAATTTTAGAATTTCACGACTTATTGTCAATCGAGAAGTGAACAGGATGCTATACTGCAGTGGTGACTACAAAGAATATTAGTACGTTAATAATATAAGTTTTTATTTTCACAGTCACAATTCTCCAATGGGTTTCGCTTGGAACGATTTAATACCCAGAGTTTTTGAGCATTTTGAGAGATCGTACCCGAAATCTCTTATTTGGGTAGAATGATGACAGCTGCGTCAGACACCTTGTGTTTTGTACCAAATTCCAAGTTGGGAATTTAAAAAAATGTTAGAATCACTTAACATATAATATTAAAAAAATATTTAATAGATTTTTAGTAAGACTTACTAAAGTATTCACCATATTTTTTGATAAAATATTGACTCTACTATTCCTAATACTCTATAAATTAAAATGGATATTTGACAATAAAAAAACATAATCCAAATATAACGTTCCCCAAATTTATAATCAATTAGAAATTACCAAAATCTAAAGATAAGTTACTATAAATTTTGTATTATTTTTTTATTGTAGGCATATATTATGTTTATCGAGCTCGTAACGGATTTTTATCGGTTAGTTTTTATATTTACCTACTGTATTTTTCAATTTAGTCGAATTTAACTACATGATCAAAATATAAAATGTTAAACTATTATCGAAATGTTTTCAATGTTTCTAGTTATATATTTATAGTATCACATATTTCAATTGTAATCGTTGCCATCATATGTAATTATGTTTTAAAAATATAAAAGTAATGCTTAATTTTTTCTTAACTTCTGTTCGTCCTGTATTTCATTTGTTTATTTGATACTCATAATCTTAAAATGAATTTACGAAGTTGGGTCAAACATATCGAAATACTCAAGTAAAAATTAGAAATCCAGGATTCAATTAAGGTTAAGAGATAGGATAAAAAATCTGTTACAAATATACCGCTGACACGGTTAGTGGCACCGAAGTCTATGTAGGTTAATGGCGAAAGAGTGATGGACAGGTCAGATAACATCTTTGTTTATAAGCGGCTTTTAGGCACGTCTCAGCTTTCGTGGACACCTGCTTATATCTAATTTGTTATATTCCTAACATGCTAATCTTAAATCTCGTCACGGCCAGTTATCAAAATTGGATTACTTTAATATCTTTTGCTAGATAAAATTTTAATGCATTACGTCTAAATTGCAGATGAAATCGTAAATCATCGAGATATGAGACCGATAACCTGAGATTGGCAAAACGAGCCGAAAATAAGTTTTTAGTCCGAATTTGTGAATTCCGACGATACCACTGTATCAGTGCGTTCACCTTTAAACCGGCCCAGGAGCGGCACAAAACTAAAAGAG
Organism: Polygonus leo; assembly: GCA_018250455.1. NCBI lineage: Eukaryota > Metazoa > Arthropoda > Insecta > Lepidoptera > Hesperiidae > Polygonus > Polygonus leo. The sequence continues at coordinate 776 of DWNR01001887.1, read as the reverse complement.
TTCAATGTCCTCGATAAATGTCCATTTTAAGAACGTTAGTGGAACCTTTTAGTTGATTTTTTGTGGGCTTTGGGTTGATTGTTTAATTTGACCACGTAAACTTATTAAAACACGGACCACTCAAAAATATACTGCGCACTAACATGAGGCAACATAAATTCTTTTTGGGGCAATAAAAATCTTTCAAATACGCACCTGTGCTTAAAATAAAGGAAAATATATGTTTAAAACATAAAACTCTCGAATGCAGCTAGTGAAAGCGTAAATACAGAGGCATAAATAGTATTCAGGTTCGGTGGCTGCCAAAAACTCCTTGTGTCACTTTCGCTCAATGGCAACTATATGGCTTTGTAAATGTTACGTTAGGCAACCTTGCACCTCACACGTAATGGGAGCTCCGTAATATTAAACCATTGTATCCCTTGCCCATTATTGATTACTATTACGTTATATTGATGGGTGTTGAATTTTAAAATATAGTCTGTGGCGATAGATTTGATATTGAGCTGAGATAGAATCTAATAGGTTTGTAGTAGGTACTGACATACAATTCTCACAAAATTATCTTCTTTATCCAGCGCCGTAGCGTGGATTTACACGTATTCTTTTACCGACTTCAAGAAAAGGAGGAGATGCTCATTTAGACTGAATTTTCAAGTCACAACTCCTCAAGTCGAAATTTCTCATAATGGATATCGATTAACTGTCAATTTCAAAGTAACAAAATTATTAAAGTTACAATTTCAAAAATCGCTTTCTGGCGCCCCTGTTTGCTT
>DWNR01001886.1:0-14109 GCA_018250455.1 Polygonus leo | reverse complement strand
AATTGCTTCACGGAGGATTTTGAGGGTGGCGGTGGTACCTCCCCGGTCGAACTAAACGAGTTCTACCACCTGGCAAAATGGATATAAATAAACAAATTTATTTTATGTGAAAACAAATAAGTGCTTGAGCATTAAATACTATATATGACATAAACTATAATATTATTGAAATATTCTAGAGCATGTAAGCATTATTTCAGATTTTTCTTCTGATATAGGCTTCCACAGCAGACTGCCACTGCTCACTCGCAAGATTCCCTTACATAGCTTGTTGGCAGCTTGTCTTTTAATTTAAAGCTTAGTGTGAACTTTTAATGCAAATCTGCAGATTTTTGATCCAATTCATAAGCATGGAATGTTCTCGGATTACTTTTGGTCTTTTTCAAAAAACACTGGTTACAAAAAACTACAGATATACAAATGTACTATCACAATATATTGTCCCCTGCCCAATTATCTTCCATACAACTTATTATATGCTTTGACCACTGTTTCTTCCAATAATATTTTAGTAACCATAATTAGCGTTATTTCATTGTACTTTGCATATTTACTATTACTGATATTAATTTGTATTTACTATAAAGGCATATTAATATGGCTAAAATAATCATGTAAATCATATAGACACTAGATAATAATTGGTTCTTCTAGTTGTTCCTCAGGTGGTAGAATCTGCGTAGTTTGACTGGAGAGTTACCACTGCCACCTTCATAATCCTCCTTAAAGCAATTCTTGTGTATTGGCATAGAGAGCTGTGGTTTCCGGCTATACTTACACATGAGACAAATGTCTTAGTTCTTAGGAGCAGTAACTCATCTGTGGTCAATCTATCAATTTGTACTTGCATTGGTTGCAAATGTTTATGGGTGACAGAGATCATTTACCTACAGGTGATCTACACATTTGTTTTCTACCATTATACTAAAATCATTGCTTGATTGATGATTTATGTACTTTATATAATATACAATGTAGTGATTTGAAGAACATTCATTTTGACTTTGAAATTTTTCATAGAAAGTTGATACAGTCTATTTTGTAATTTAACTGGGTCTTTAAATCTTTAAATAATAGTAACTTTAGTTAATGTTAATATTTCTGATGCTAGGGACGAGCCTTGATAAGATTTTGATTGTTGCAAGTTTTATGATTAAATCACATATTTATGAATGTATATTTTACTCAGAATTTCTAACACATTCAACTAAAGCTTTTAACAATGTGAAAGCTTACAGCTTGCATTTGTAATTAAAATAATAACATTTACTTTATAATAATATTATTTTGTTCTGTTTTCAATACACAAGTAAACGTTTTTTTTTTATCACAAAACTATCATTATTCTTATGCTATAGGAATACTAGATAGTTTTTTTTTCTAAGAAATTGAAGAAATTGTAAAGAATTATTTTTTAGTTTTGCCAAAAAGTATGAACCAACATCATCGTCATCATCATTACAACCCATTAATGTCCCACTGCTGAGCACGGGTCTCCTCTCACAATGAGAAGGATTTAGGTCATAGTCGGTGGACTAGCTAAGTCTACCAATTCGCACTTGGCGCCAGCCAGCCTCGCCAGCGTGCCAGTACCAATTCAGCGCGGTGGCCAAGCTGGCCACAGCCTTCACACACCCCTATATTCTCATGGGCATGCAAGTTTCCTTCACGAAGTTTTCCTTCACCGAAAAGCCAATGATAATTTAAGTTTAAATACGCACATAATTTGAAAAATTAGAGAAATGAACCAACATTTTTCAAAAAATAATTAATAATACCAAACAACAGTCGACTGTAACATACTCATTGTTTACTATTCTCTGCAAATCAGCACAGAAGAGTAAACATTGTTATTGTAAGGTTGCACTTGTATGTAGCGGTGTAGAAGCATGCAAAGTTCCAATTAAATTAAACCTTTTTGCTTATTTCCATATGACAAGTACTAGACCTAAAGATAAAAGATCAGTCAATCATGCACCATTAATTATATTATTACACAGATGGTAAACAAAAAATTGGCAATTGCAATACATATACAATCAATTAATTTCTGGTTTATATAATTGATGGCTTCTAAGTATACTGAGTCAACTGTACTTCTAATACCTTTACAGAAAGGCGAAAAGAAAATCGATAAGTTATGTTTCAAGTGTTAATATAATAATAAAATTAAGCAAAAATAATTAACCAATGACAAGTTACTACCATAAAGCCCTTCAATAATGCAAAATGTTTGACTCAGTTTACTATGTCCATACTTAAAAAATAATTTCTTAGTTGACTCAGTATACTTGGGAGCCATGAATATGCTTTTCAAATCTAACATCCAGTGTTCATTCACTAATTGCTTGAACTACATAAACACAGCACTAACCACATGTATTAACAAATCATTGACTAATTCCTTGTTACACATAAACATATAAAAATGTATTCATAACAATTCCTACTAACCTACCATTACCAAATTCAAAAACTTATTTATAATTTTTAGAATTTGTTCTTTTAGTGGCCATAATACGAATTCCGTATCTATTTTGAAGCGGCTACCTGTAACTATTCTTGGGTTTGACAGACAGGTATATAAACAGTTGGAAAGCTAGCATAGTCTTATAATAGTGTCCCAGGTACCCTTTGGGTACAAAACCCATGGTATTTTAGAAGTACAATCGATCACCCCATTTAGTTTGCAAGCTAAATTATCACATTTGACCATCATACACCTTAAAATAAGATGAACCACAGGTCAATTTATATTTCCATAATCACAATACCATAACACTTCAATGCTTCATTGTACGAAGACAGGATACAATAGATTTATCGCTTTAAGTAATCTCAGTTACCGGTGTATAATTAGAAAAATGACTAGAGCTGTACATATAATGTTATGGTGATTTATACGCTTACATCGTGATGTACATGCTTGTTGTGAATGAATAGGAATAACAATAATAGAATAAGTATGAATGGATAAATGCGATGAAGGAAAATGTTATGATGTGAAATAAAGTAACTTAAGATATATAAACTTTCATTAAAAACTAATTTAATAAGATGTTGTTGCCCTGGATTATAGAGAAAGTTAATAGGTCTCTAGTATTGTCTTTCTAGAATCTAACTTAAGCATATTCGGTGTTTAGGAGACCTATGGCTCCCCAAAGAATCAAGCTATGCCTTTTTTTTTTTTTTATGTTTTAACCTAGCAATAAGGCAGACGGGACACCTGATGGTAAGTGTTCACCGTCGCCCATGGACATTTGCAACACCAGAGGAATCGCCAATGCATTGCCGGCTTTGAAGGAGAGCTCTTTTCGCTTCATGTGTTAACCCTGATACTATTAGACACAAATTATCAGTTGCAGAATGGAAAGCTGCATGAGAGAATTAAATTGAAAAAAACAATGATGGGGTGTAAATTCTAGTAACTTCGCACTTGGTCGTCATGATGGCCTATGACCCATTCTGATGGAAGCCTGCACTCAGTTACGACAGTATTGAGAAGTGATTACATATAAATACAATGATTACAAATTAACCTTTCTTATTAATTAATATTTCAGGTAAAAAGCGTAAACGTGATGACTCCAAAGAGCTATGTGTCTACGGAGAGAATGCGAGGCCACCGAAGCTGAGTAAGATATGGCCGGTCTTCGATTCAGGAGGGTACGGAGACACCAGGGTGCTCACACTACACGTCATGCAGAAGACACCGCCTGTACCCAACCCATTGCTTTTCAACATGACTAGTTGGCAAGACGAGAGTCTGCTGGGTATACCGGAATCACACCATACAGATTGGTTTGGAGGTATCACTGCTTCATGGAAACAAACACAGCTGAGCAACACAGTCCCACAGGACAACGTAACGAAACGGATATTCTCGTCGGTGTCTCGTCAATTGCGCATCATAAATGCACACTTCCAGAAGTCAATGTTCAAATACAAATACCCACGTGTGACAAGATCGAATGTTCTTCTAGAAAGTTCTAACAACAGAAGACCAGCTACCCACGTCAGTTTGGCGCTGCGAGCGATCAAGTTCCAAGCGACACCAAGAAGAGAGTTGCCTTGCTATGGTAACTTGGAGCTTCCACTGAAGATTAAGCAGGAGAAAGGGACGTCTCAAGTGTTTCCAGCTATAATGAGTGTTAAGAGTGAAACAGAAACGCAAAGTGACGTTAAAGTGAAAGTAGAAAGGGACAGAGTTAAAGTCGAGAAGGAGAAGGAGAGGGACAGGGATCGCGAAAGAGAAAGGGATAGGTGAGTAATTTGAAGATTTTATTAGTATTTAGTTTGTAAGTCTCTCATATGCTGTTATTATGCACATCAATGACATGCTATGTTTAATAGTGGCATTCATTGCTATGCCTTATAGCTCTCGAGATATGTATGTGGAAGAAAATAGAGTCCGACTTCTGTCTGAAATAGAGTAAGCTGTGGTTGACAAGTCTTGGAATGGGATTGACTCAAACTTGTTGAGTACAAGACAAAAGTAAGTTATGGCACCACCAAAGTACTGAGTTCACCATAGAGAAAAACACCCACATCTTGGGTGAGAGCTTGTCTAAAGCCTGCAATGCATTAACAATCCCTCTAGTGTCAAAAGTCCACAGGCCACAATCACAACTTTCCATCGGGTGGCCTGTCTGCCTTATTGCTATATTTAAATATATTTATATATTTTGTTACTGCAAGAAAGTTAACTTATTATTATTTAAGAATCATGATCGCTGTCTGAAGTCCAAGCAAAGTATTATAAGTTCCACTTGGTTAATGGAAATGCCCAACAGTAGGACAATGATGGGTTGTGATGACAGATATCCTTAGGTGGCAGTGTCCACTTACAGCATACAATACATTTTATTTATATCATTCAACTTAAATTTGAAGTTTGAGCATATTTTGTTATTAAACCGCTTATTTGCCAGGTGGTAGAACTTACGTAGTTTGACCGGGGAAGTACCACCGCCACCCTCATTATCCTCCGTGAAGCAATTTATTGTGTTTCGGTCTGACGAATACTTAAACACGACGCGAATATCTTAGTCTTCAAGGATTTGTGGTCAACCAGTAATCGTACGCAGGGATGATTACTAATGGCCACGGGCGGCAGTTTCGTTGTGGCAGTGGCAGGGCGGCCATGCTCGTTTGCTACCTTTAAACCTTAAAAAAACGATGGTTTAGAAAAATTTTATACTCTCCATACCAGACAAGAATTATTTCAGGTGGTACCATCCGGTCGAACTAGTTCTACATGTTAACCATACAATATGAGTACCTGGACATTAAAAACCCCCTTTTCTCCCCCAGATCGTCCCATTCGTCGCGTCACTCGTGCCAGCAATGCCGTCGTCGTGCCCGCGTGAAACGTTGCTCCATAGGCGTGCAGTGCCGCCGCGAGAGGACCGCCCCCTTTGGGCCGCTCACGCACAGTCTGGCGCTTAAGGGGCTCAAGTATCACAGGTGAGGATGCCGTTTATTAAAAAGGTTCAGGAGGTGGTAGAACTCATATAATTCAACTGGGGAGGTACCACCGCCATCAGTAACGAATTTGTGGTCGACCTTGGGTCAATCGTACTTGGGGATGACTACTAATGCCCATGGGAGACAGTGACCACTTACCATCAGGTGGACTGCATGCTCGTTTGCTACCTTTACACAATAACGGTTTCGAGGTTCACGTGTGCGTCCGGCAATTTGTGCGAAAAATATAGTATTTTAGCGGTTAAAAGTAGAAAGATCTTAGCAAACAGAAGATCGCCTTTTAGGAGCTGCTCATGCATATTCTCGCATCGCTTAAGGGGTTCAAGTATCACAGGTGGGGATTGCAAATACATTTAGTGAAAAATGTAGTATTTTTATGGTCAGAAACAAAAAGAAGTTTACAAAAGAGAGAACCGCCCCTTGGGGGCTGCTGAAGCATAACCTCGAGCTTTTAAGGGTTTGAGTACTATTTTTAATGGTTACTAGCAGAACGGCCCCTGGGGACCGCTCACGCATAGCTTTCTGCTTTGTGATGGGGCTGACTATTTTCACAAAGAAAAGACGTTTAAGGGAGGTGGGGGCTCACGCAAAGCCTCGGGCGATAACGGCGTTTATAAATAGATCCGCCCATGAGGGACATTGACACTGGGTATATGTCGGATAATTCTGACTCTGGTAATTGCTCGAAGAATGTCATGAGGATAGCGGCCTAAAAGACTTAAAAATGTGACTAATTTATTTATATTATTATTACATTTAATTTAAAAAAAAAAAGAAGAAGCTAGGCAAGTATGTCAGAAACGTTCCATTTGGCACTCGATACTCTCTGCCTACCCCGTTAGGGATTTGGCGTGAAGATGTGTGTGTGTGTTATTCTTAGCAAGACTAACCTGCAGCCTCTCCAAGCGCCTTGCTCCTAATCCTGAATGACGGCTCGTCAGAAGATATCTCTTGCGGAGGCTCTTCAGCGTCTTGAGAGTTCTCACGCGACAGATCACCCACCTGTTGAAGGACATGTTCGATTAAATTTTCTAGAGATGATGTGAATAATAAGGCTAAAAGGTTATAAAATAAATTACATAGAAGTGGTACATACCTCAATATTGCCAGCTGACAGCCTTTGTCCAGTTATTTTAGGTTTCTTCGTCTTACCCAGAGTTTGGTACCCTTGCATTACTTGCAACTAAAAAACACAAATAAAAATAATATCACATGAATGTATGAAATAGTTATTATTACTACTTAAAATAAAAACTCGGTGATATTTACTTAACGACTTATATTTGCCTGGTGATACTTATATGCTCAATATATGCCTGTTGATTTTACAAAGTTCAACGCATATCACTTTATAACGGCTTTATCAGGCTAGCTAGAATGCTGCATAGTAAGAGCTCTTCAAACATACTCAAGGATGTGGGAAGTGGAGGACAAAGAAAAGCCACGCATTGCCGATTTTTCGAAGTTAAGCTCATATCATTGTCTTTATCGATAAAGAAAACTTCTTATCAAACCTTAAGTCCCTGAGTGTTCTTTATTAAGTCGGTACTCAAAGGTGTGTGAAGACGGCATATGAATGGTAAATGGGAGCGATAAGGTAAAGGGGTCACCTGATGGAAATCCCTTACCATCAAGTGACCCCTTTACCTTCCCCCTGTCGACTACGTGTATTTGCAACGCCAATACATCGTCGGTTTTGAAGGCGAGTTCTTATCGCAGGCTCGTCAAGCGCCATGATGTTGACTGATTAAGTATGAACCGACAAAGTTGCACAACAAGGTAATAGTATAGGTGTAAAACAAGTTATAGTTGATAATTTGTGGCGCATCGTCATTTATCTATGTAGCACAACGACATCCTACAGCCCAAATGCCACCCGTGGCTCGCAAGGCTACAGTTGTGGCCCGCGACACGACGTTGCGAAATTATTCTTCGCATGTCGCATGTTGCGTAGCACCTCGCAGATGATATGCATCCAGCGGATATCTTCAGGAACGATTGCGAAGCCTGTCATCATTTTTTTGACGTTTATTACTCATTTGACGTTTAGGTCTGTTTCGATCGAGAGAGTGTGCGGAGTGTTGCGAGTTTGTCGTATCAGGCACAGGCTGCGAGCTCGGCAACGACATGTTGGTTTCGACATGATGATCTGCCGGATAGTCTTAACATAATACTCACTTGCTTAGGTAGGATGCATGTGTTGCTCGCGATCGAGAGTGTGCACGGAGTGGTGCGACATGTTCCATACAGACTTGGGAAAGTTGGGAAAGTCCACCGTCCTTGCGTGTTCATTAACTCACCTGATGCTTAGGGCGCTCGCGATCAAGGGTGTGCGCGGAGTGATGCGCGTGTGGCGCGTGTGGTGCGTGCGGTGCGCGCGGTGGAGCAGGCGCCGGGCGTGAGCTCGGCAGCGACATGTTGCGCACCGACTCGCGGATGATCTGCCGGATCGTCTTTAGGAACGCGTTGCGGAAGTCGGCCGTGCTGGTGTTGGAATGTCTTTAGTCATTATGTGACTATTCTTTAGTATTATATAAAAAGATAATGTTTATGACAAATAAAAAAATAAACTTCTTGATTTTTTTGCCGTACACATAGTCAATTGATAATAGGAGATAAATACTTAAGTACAATCGACACAAAATAAGCCCACTACGTTTCATTTTACCCTAATGAACGAGAAAGTTCATAGTTAATGTTACGTACGAGTACACGTGCATAATTATTGGATTTGTCAGAGTTTTTTTGCAACATATTATTATAGTTTTAAGATGGCCACGGGCAGTGAACTTGGCAGTGCAGGTTTTCACTCTGATTTATAGATAATCGTCTTCAAAAAGAAGAAGTGAACAGTTCAAGAGTAGTCGAGGAAGTACCAATCTTTAATTTAATCTTATTTTAATGACCTTTGCACTGTTTATGCAGGGTATGCCCTATGCAGGGTTTTGGAAATAAATAAATATAATAAGATACGACGTAACAAACAACGATCAATAGATTCCTATTAATATTTTCTCATAGAATCCACGCAACTTTACCGGCACCATACAGAAATAAAATAAATATTTTCAATTCAAATATACACGGGAATGAGTTTCAATGAGATCTACATTTACTCACCTGTTGGAAAGTACATAAACTTTTTCCGAGCGCCTCTGTAATTGACTGCGCAGGTGGATGAGTTCCCACAGGAAATGACTATCCATATCCTTGGCCGAAGAAGCGCGCACTTGCACCTCCGTCACAGGGATCAAAACTTGATACCTTATAATCTCAACTTCATTAGAATTATTCTTCGAGGAAACTCCCTGAAGATTTAAAACATTTATTCATTTAAAAACTTTTCAATATAAAAGTATTAATGGAATACATTTCGAAACGAAACTCACCATCAACTTTTTCTTTTGTCTCAGTCTTTCTTTGCAGAGGAAGACAACAGCCGATTTAAATACAAAACACATCGCGTGCAATTCTAGTCCTTTCTTTATCTTTCCTAAGAAGTCTGATATATTTAACCATTCGACGCCTCCGTAGTATAATAAATCGCCTGAAAAATATTTGTCTTATAAACGCCTATTTGGGTACGGCAAAAATTAAGAAAAGAATGGGCGAGAATGAAACAAACCTGGACTTAAATCTATAGGTTGCTTGCAAGACTTTTGATGTTGTCTAAACAAGTGATCAAATATAGCACCATATTCCTCGTGAATCCTTTGCATCTCATTGATGTGCTCCGCAACTTTCTCCATTCCCTTGAGGGCCTCTGAAAACAAGTAATTAAAACTGTCAAAGCAAGGAAGTAATTAATTATATTTTAATAAAGATTCAAGCAACGTTTCTTACCAACTAAGTGAAGATGTTCCTCAGAATTAACATCAGTCAGGTTGCGCAGTTGTTGAAGTAGCAGGGGATATTTCAGTATTCGCTGAATAGGTTTTATTAAATATGACTCCAAAGTCGAGGAGTGTTGTTGTTTCGGATTACGCGCAGCGAGAAACTCTTGCAAAGCCTGATTTCCCTCATCTGTACAGGGCGAAAGTTAAAGTCGTATTATAAATCCGAGAAATAGTTACTTGAATCCAGAAGACGCGAACAGAAATTTTAACTTACTCGGATGCAAAACTTTCTGGGCCTTGCTGTGACTAGCGCAGAACGAACTGTATAATTTGAAATGGTTGACGTAATACAGAAATGCGTTGCCAACAGCGAAGAGAACATTCTGGAAAATAATTCATCCTCAATTTAATTATTCTCTATCTTCATTCAAAATATATGTATTTTACCATTTATTTCACAGAACAGTTCTATAAGTTATTTTTAATTTAAAATTACATAAAATATTTAATAACATACATTAAATATTTAATAACATTTTAACGTATTGCACAGTTACTGAGTCATCAAATCTTTAGTCATCAAATGTGCCGTAAAATATCCGAATACGAAATATTTACCTTGAATTGGTTAGAGAACTCGAAATGATGGAAATTAGGTTCAGCCTCGAGGGCTTCTTCTAAGTTTTGCAAGAATTGCCTCTGGAAAGTTACTATCTCTTGAATGTTTCCGAACAGGGCATTGATCTCCGCATTTGATAAAAAAGTTTCCTTCTTCAACGGTTCCAGGTAGTTTTCCAACAAGTTATTGAGATGCTGAAAACATTCATAAACATCGCTACAATTGCAGTTGATTAAATATAAAGATAAATTTAGTGAAGATTTTTTGCACTTTTTGTCCTAACTTAAAGCTGTTATCTACTTTTTAGTGGAGTAGTAAAAATAATACTATATTTTAAACTCACACACAATAAGTGGAAGTTTACATTTGATAGACAATTATTATACCTATTGTAGTATTCTGAATTATAACTCGTCCATTATATTTGATTTTTTTAAATTAAAATTAGTCCATTTCGTTATTAATTTTTAAAAGAAACTAAACAGACTGGTCTACTTTACTTTATCAAACTTCTCATAACATCGAATATGCGAGCTTGACTGAATCATTTGTATCATAAATGTTCGCTGCATAACAATGATCATTATTAAAAAACAATTATTAATTACTTGACAACCATGAATCATTTAACACTGCACGTATAGCTATGTAATTAAAAAGTAAATTAATGGAATGTCCATTCGAGCAATGTGTTATTCAGCAGAAACCGTCCAAATGTATTCAAAAACTTTTCAATTTCATTTCTGTAGATATTACAGTAAAGATTGAAAAGTTTTAATGTTTTATATTCTACATTCTCAAAAAGACTTCAATAAATGCTGTATTAATGTGTTTTATGTTTAATGTGTCAGTCTTATGAAAGTAATATAACATTTCCATATAAGCATTTTAATCGAAATAACAAGAAAAAAGTAACATACGGTTACAAAACGATGCCATGAAGAATAATGAATAATTCATATTTAGTTCAATGTTTCAGACATTATTTGAAAGTTAATGTAACTTACAAGCTAATTTTTGAAATCAAGTTATACCTCTAACGAAAACTCATCAATCATGTTAGAAGATTGTTCGTGCTACCTTTTGGTATCTTTATTTTCTAGCACCAAAGGCTCCAAACAAACAATTTAATCAGACTGGCAGTTCAGACAGCCGCGCAGGTGTAAGTTTCATGAAGATATAAATTCATTTCAACTTTTCGGCTTAACCAATTTATACGCCACGCTATTTTCTTATTATTTTTACGAGCAGTCAGACTTAATCATGTTATGGCCACAAATTATACGAATTTGTGAATTTTTGAACAAATAAGCACAATTACCTTTATACTATGTATATATATTTTCATCTTATGTTATGTTTCTTTTTTGTTTAAAATTTTATGTTTTAATCAATTTTATAATTTACGCTTTTTAACACGCGGTATCCAGAAACTCAACGATACTTGATAAAAATCATCGAGTTATTTGAGACATTAATAAAAAAAATACATAAATATGTGTCATCGTTAAGTGACTCTCTTCTTTTGTTAATTCTATTCTTCTCATTCTATTAAAACAGAAAAATACAAGCCATTTATATTATAATTTCTCTGGGCTTTATAAAATGTCTACTGTACGCTACCTAACTATAACCCTGATACATTTACCTGTTTCATGTATAACGTAAAAATTGCAGCTGATTTTCTCAACAGCTTAAACGCAGCCTTAAATACCTACTTCGAGATTGATTAAATCGGCTAAGTACATAATGAAGTACAGCTTGACCTCGCCTTAGTACGCGCCACTACACATCGAGGAAGTTAAATTAATTGGACGTTGTGTTCAAAAGATTTTAGCATTTAGCTCACTCGTTCAAAGTTTAGTGCATAATTATCTTAGCCACTTTCCAAGCTACGGTCTATGACGTAAATGAATTTATGTATTTTAATATACTATAAATCGTAGGTGATTATGTAGAGAGATAAAATAAGTAGTCGATAAATTTTCATTTCTTTTTCTTGCAGTCGATACTCATTATTTGCTAATCTTACATTAATTTACTTGTATGAAAAGCGCTTTAAAACTATATGAATAGAGATATTACGAGAGAACGTTCTCGTCGATTTAATAACCCTAAAAATGCTGTCCGATAAAATATTACCGGGATGATATTGAGAGAACAAAGGTTTCATTCTCCTAAGCGACTGTAAAACAATGCAAGGAGTCGTATTTCTTTGCTTTATTTTCGCGAATATTTATCACAGTTTTATGCACGTTTTTATGCGGATGTTTTAAATCCACATTGAAACCCCAGAGGAAGAGGAATTATATTCTGCGAGTTTTATTTTAAAGAACAAGATACTAAGTATGAATTGTGTGATCAGGTATTTCAATACCTAAAGGAAAGTTAGTAATCATGGAAACGGTGACTGTTTTTGTGTTACTTTTTAGAACTTTTATACTCTTTACAGCATAATAGACCAGTTTTGAAGTTTGTTTTTAATTATCAATAACTAACTTTATAAAAATGTTTAACTAACTTTATATAAACTTTATTAAACGCACTGATAGGCAGTGCGTTAATAGGAAATGGGAAGCTATTATCCTTTTAGACATTTTCATTAGGTTTTTTAAGAAGGAATAATTAATGAAATTTATAAATTATGGTACACATATAGCGTAGGACATATTATGTTGCATCAAGTGCCATAAGACTGCATATGATTACAAAACAGGATCAGTCCGAGAGCTTTCAGTAGCAACCAAAGTCAAGCAATAATAAACAAATAATCTAAACTTTATGTTACCTATGAAAACTGGTAAAACGAATCAGAACAAGATTCTAAATTTGTACCCACTTTATCTGCTCGAGAATCGAATCTAGCTGAATGCTACACTACATTAGTCGTAAAGTCGCTAGAGTTTGTTCTATAAATATTGTCCTTAGTTTCCCAGCCAAGTATAGTTGTTAGTAAATGAGTGTAATCACCGATGGCCATGGTCCTATATTGAATCCTCTATAGAATAGCAGAGAATCAATAAGCCCTATTTATGTTGACCAGTAACCCTACTCATGTTTAGGGACACAATATTTATTACTATAGAAGAGGGCAGGTGTTTAATAAGCGATTTTAAATTAAACATATCATTACTTATTTGTCCATTAAGATCACTTAGTTATAGTAATATTATATAACATTAATTTAAAAAATATTGTCATGTTTTAAAGCTATAATTAATGCAGATAATAAAAATTAGGCAGAAATAATACTGCTCGATAGGTAGCTATATTTTAAAATGTAACTTATCTAGATATTATGAGATCACTGCAGCTAATGGATACGTATCATAAAATATAAATACATCGATAATCCCATCTGCAGTTGATAACACATGCGTTGTTTTTCCTTAGAATTAAACCAAAGCACTTCATCGACGAGTATGCCTTACTATACTCATACTGAAATTGGAAATACAGAAGCCGAAATATTGCTGTTACAAAGCAAATATAAAGGTAGCGGTGACATCGCCGCACTCGAACTCAAATTTAAATCGAATTTACTCTGCTATTTTATTCATGTGTTTGTCCAGTTTTACAGGTTGCATCAAAGGAATGCGTAACGTGATTTTTACTTTATATATAACGTAAAATCGTTTATGGACTATTCAGGACAAACCTACAGCCTACAGCCATGTTTTCAACAGTGAACCTCCGACAAAGTTTAATTATGTGTTTCTAGAAACTATGTTTTATAAAACAATAAATAGCACAATTTTCTATGAAAAACAAATCCTTTTACGAAGTTTTGAAACACGACAAACACGCGACGCCAAAGATAACTTAGGGAATGATAATTATAATAACTAACCTTGACGTAAGCGCGTTCAGTGTCCACCAGTTCCATGAGCACCTTCCGCAGCTTGTCCGCGTCGGAGAGGTGCCGCGAGGGCGTGGCAGCAGCGCTGGTGCTGCCCGTGGGGCTCCCGCGCCGCGTGTCGCCGGGGGACCGGCACCAGCCCGTCACTTGCTCCGCACTCTGCCGCACACGCACACCCCCACACTTCTATATTTGTGCACCGGTTAGTGCTTCGGCTAGATGTGGCGGTTCTCCTCCGTACATGGTATTTATGCCCCGGGGGGTTTTTTGTTTTGTGATAAAATTTAAACCCCAACAGAGACCGGGGG
>DWNR01001885.1:0-14115 GCA_018250455.1 Polygonus leo | reverse complement strand
ATGTAAAAAAAATCATCGCCGCTTATGAATGTTTACAACACCAGATACATCACCATACCTCACGCCATAACAACCGGATTATAAACTAAATGTAAGGTTAACTTTAACTTAAATTATTCCCTAATTATTTCCTATTCTGCATATTCGTATTTCATACCACTCAGCCTATTTTCTTTTATTTTTCTAATAAATAATTTATCGAGGCTACTTGGACAGTATAGCCCTTGATTGCAGGCTGCAGAAACTCGTTTTTTATACAAAGGATAACTTAAGAAAATAATTCTTGATTGACCACATTAATGAAACAAACAACTACTTACATTCTGGAGCTGGTGTGAGTACGAGGTTAGAAGGTGCAGTGTAAGGCATTGTTAGGTCCAAGGTGCTGACTGATCTTTCTTGAGTTATGACGTCACCGCCCGCCCGTGGCCTCAGTCCTGCATTGTGTACTCTTTCTGTAAATAAAGAAAACAATGTTGAATTAAATGTAAGATTTGTTCGGCTTTTTATCGTGCCACTGCTGCCCACTGGACATTATCTCTTTTATCGCCTCGTGTGGGTGTGCGTGTGTTTTTAAACGTCTTAAGGTAGCAAACGAGCATGCAGTGCATCTGATGGTAAGTGGTCATTGCCGCCCATGGACATTAGTGATCATCCTCGAGTACGATTAAATCGTACTTGAGGTTGATCACAGATGCGTTGCTACCTTTGAGGACTAGCCGGCAACCACGCTTCTCCAAACCGAAACAATAAATTGCTTCACGGAGGATTATGGTACCTTCCCGGTCGAACTAGTTGAGTTCTACCACCTGTTAAATACAATTAATAGTAATAATAAATAAAAAAAATATTAATAATAGGAACAAATTACTGTTAATAAGTAAACTTGCAGCGAACGGCGCTATAGCATATTATGTTCAGGTATCATACGAGTAATCTATTGCTGCCGCACGGCTTGGCACGAGTTTCATTTTAGAACCGATGATTAATCCACAGTTTACTACGATTTCGCAGTGCGGATTTGCAAACTTCGCACTTTGACATTATAACGGTGTTAAGTCTTCGAAAATTCAAAGAAAATTGGAGCCTTGAATCACCAATGTTCTTACGTTCTCGCTGCTGCATCTTTACAATAAGGCCACCCATAAAACGTTATACCAAAGGTGTTTTTAAAATATGTCATTCGTACAAAATGTTTGTCGTATTGGACATTGTTGCATGCGGCTATTAAGCTAAGATGTTACAAAGACTAATATAGACTATTTATTGCATCGAAAATATCTATCATTCGTGCGTAATTACAATAAACCATTACGAATAAGTATTAAAATAAGTACGTGATCCATACTTGTGACGAGCGCCTGAATCTGACGCTTCGATATTTTTGTCACTATCCTGCTATGAGTTGGATGCAGCGATATTTTTAAATCGCCTCGTATGTCTGTCTCCGCGTATGTTCCTCGTTTTAAAAGCGTAATTTATAAATACGATCCGTTACGGGCTCTCGGCTTATTGAAACGATTTCTAATAAACACACGGAAGAAAAAATAGCTTACATGTCTTTTTTGTTGTTTAAATTACATTTTTACGCTTTTAGCACTATTTTACCCACAGAATACAACGTCTTTGAGTTAATACAAAGTAATTTTAACGTGAAATAAAACTAATATTCATCCCAAACGCCAAATCATTCGCCGTGCATAATACGATACACAAGTGATTTTTATAATATTCCTTTATAAAAGTAAATAATACAAGGTCCTAAAAATTAACTCAGTGGTCACTGAAGTGAAAACAGGATGGAGCAAACCGCAGTATAAACTTTAAAGGGTGGAGGCCGTAACCGACTATAACCGATTTCTGTGGTACTTCGGGTTGAGCCGTGACTTTGTCTGCCCAAAATTTGTGTCCCATTGTGTGTTTGTATAATGGTGACCTTGGCCTACTTTATGCCAAATCCAAAAGCAACAACTGATGGCGATGGACTAAGGACGATACAGTGATCAACAATTAAACTTTTAAATGATGCTTTAAAATCACTATATATACTTTGACGGTTCACTTCATGTTAGTTGCGTAAACTAATGTGTTTATTTGTACATACATAGTACGGAGTTCATAATCTATCATATTCGTAGCCTAGCAGGTATAAAGTCTGCTGCATGACGTCCGCAAAAAAAGAAAACAATGAGTAACGTCACGACTTTGTATGTTGCAGTAAAATGTAGACTTTGTAAAGCGTACAATAGCTGCAGAAAACGATAATATTGTGTGTTGGAGTCGACTTACGTCAACGACTACTACATTAATAACTTCAATCTAAAATAAAACGTTAGTTAATCGTTATATGGAAAACTTAATCATTAGACAGTTTATAAATCAGCGTAATATACAATCCAACTGCCACATAACTATACAATACTAAGTTCATTCGCCTTTAAAACCCACACGCACGCATAGTATATTTAGAGTTATATAACAAAATAACCATACATATATAAAAAAATAATAAAATTTCGACTAACAAACAAACAAGCGGCTACGTTACATGTGAAACCAAACTGCATTGGCCCAAATAGTCACACAATGGCTTGAGGGGACAATGAGATCGCTGGAGCGAGATCAGGATACGATTGAGAGTTTGAACACACTTCCGGACCAACTCAATGGGTACCTTATCACCATAATGGGAACTTCAGTACATCTAGGTGTATTGCGTAACCGCTAGGGGAATTTCGTGAGCAATGAATTATTTGTGTAAGTCGGGCCGCAAAGACAAGAGTTGAATTATGATGGACTCTGATTGTTTTATTTAATAAAATGAAATAAAACGACCTATTTTTCAAAGACAGACATTTCAAAAACAAAGACTGGAATGGTTAGTTATGAAATTTGTTATAATATTTTGCATGTTTTTAATATTTAGTACATAACGGAAACGTGTCATATATATATACAATTTGTGTTTCAGTTTGTAATGAGTGTTTGCCCTTCATATTTGTACGAGTTCTTATTTATTTTTATATTATTTATTATAAGTTCTTATTTTTTAATAAATCAAAACCGATTTGTACTCGCCTTTTATTATCCAATTAAAAAATATAATCGAAGACTGTTCAGAAAGTAAACTCGCAAAAAACTACGAGAACCTTTTGAAAGTCGATTATTTCTTTGAAACAAGCCGTCACATAAAAAACATTTGTACCGAAGTAAACAATTCAACATCAAGACATTTCGTGCAGTGTGTATTTGCTTCATATTTTTAAAACGTTTTCTATTCGTGTTATGTCATCTCTCCACGCGACCATTGTTTGCTATTTGCTACATTAAAAATTTCGTCTTGTAAACAATACAACAGCTCTTGTCCCTGGCTAAGGTTATTCGTCCAAAGTAAATACACTTTTTACACGGCTCTTTTTTCACAAAGTAATTACTTAACCTCGTTTTTCACGTATTTGCATTCGGGGAACTTTAACACGTCGTCGCGGTAGGTAGTTGAAGTGTGCTGCATACTTAATTACATTATTTTAGGGTTACGTGCGCCAAAGAGCGCGAGACATAAATGAATATTTGGAATATTAATAATGTTACATTTTATTAATATAATTGTAATTAAAATGAGTGTTGTATTGTGGAGTTTTTTTTGCGCCGCTTCTTCTTCATAATAATAACACCTTGCGATGCGGTGGTAATGTTAGATCGGTTAAATACACACATCGCAATAAATAATAATATGGTAATATCGCCAAGGTTTCAAATTGTGTTGTAATTTGTAATTTAATATAATTTGTGCAATAAATAAATCATTTCATTTCATTTTTAAGATTAAGCCGTCCGTTTGTCACATTATTGTTTGAATAGTGATAAGTGGACAATTGAAATGTTTACATAATATGTATTCCTACTGCATCAATTACATATTTTAACCGATTAAAAAAAGCAGGAGGTTTATGTACTTTTTTTAAAAACTTTACATAATATTTATAGCTACAACATTATTTAAGAAATTAATACATACAACATTATTACCATGCCCTTTTTTAACGTCGATCGAAAAGTATATGACACCGTAAAATAAAGCAGATGGGAACATGAATCCAGCTCGATCCCGTTATTTATAGAGCATAACATATAAAATTTGGGGCAACGACTCGTCGTGGGCGAAACTGGGATATGGCTACTCCAGATACCTAATCTATACTAGAAGTACTTAATTGTAGTATCTATGTACAGTTTCGCGCATAAACTGTTTTTTATCGTATAAAGATTGTACACGAGCATGCAGTCCATCTGATGTAAGTGGTCACTGCCGACCATGGACATTTATAATCATCGCTGAGTACGATTGATTCGTACTTGTGATTAAAATATATTTTAATATAATTGATATTCATAAAAATAATAGTTTTACGTTATTATAATGAAAATACCACATAGCAATGCAAGAACTTTGCAGAATAATGGTAAATTACTATTGCATGTAATTAGGTATTAATTATTGAAAAAGAAAAAATATGCAAATTTGGATATTACAGGCAGTGTTGTAAAGATACTGACGTACTCTATGACGTAAACATATAAACAATGAGTCAGTAAGTAGATAATATATCTATTTGTTATCTTCGATAATATACACCTGTTTTCCTTATTTAGTACCTACGCGAAATCTATAGTAAAATATTTTCTATGCGTAGAATATAATTTAGGGAACGAGAATTCTTTATCTACATTCTATTTATCATAATCGATTACAGATTTAAATGATTCAATTGTTGATTTCCGAAAAAAAAAACAAAAGTATCTTCTTTCTTCAGCCCTTTTCAGTCCACTGCTGGACATAAGCCTCTTCCAAAGTGCGCTACTGAACCCGATCTTACGGGCATTTAATGAAAATGTACTGCAGATATTTTTTAAAGATATATTATTATTATTACGTATTGAAATGTTAGCAATCAGATAAATACATAGAGATTATAAGGGGTCACTTGGTTGTAAATAATCTCCCCTTATCGTATTGTCAGTAATATTGTTCATTTGTTTAATAGGTAAATACATACATGTCATATATTTTAGACAAAAAATGTAATGTTTTTAGGTTTGAATACTTCTTCATGCTATGTTACTTGTGTTATGAATTAACGCAAGATGATTATTGTAATAACGAATAAAAACCGGATCAATCAGTGTCTTTAAAATTTAACGCTTAATTGCTGATTAATATGATTTTACATAATTTATCTGTTTATAATGCAAATAAGGCTATTTTTAATCTGTGAAGCATTTATATGTGGTTTCTGTAGATCACGACGAATGGTGAACCCACTAAGATTACTAAACTGGAATTTAATCTACTTTGGCGGTTGGCGAAGGCGTGGTACCACACAAATACTGACCTGAGCGGGAGTGTAGATCAACTGCTGATTTCATAGCGTATCATTAAATGAAAATGACTTTATAACGGACAAATTAGTCAACTATACTACTATATACCAATCTTTATACATATAAAAGGGAAAACTGACTGACATATCAACGCACAGCCGAAACTACTGTACCTACAAACTTGGTAAAACGAAATTTGGTACAGGTGTTTCTTTCATGATCTAAGAAAGGATTTTTCGAAATTCTATCCCCAAGGGGTTTTCGACTTCGACGCGGACGAAGTCGCGAGCAAAAGCTAGTAATATTATAAGAGGGGAGATTTTTTGAGTCACTGAAATTGATTCCATCGAGCGTACAAAGATGCGGTGTTTAGCTATTTTCAAATAAATACTATAGGTAAAATAATGTCTTTACATCGCAATAAACGGGATATATTTATAGTTGTAGTATTTAATCTCATCATGATGGAACCTTATCTATGACACGCGCCAGACCAAGTCCGGCTTAACGCACGTGTAGTATATGTATATTACACAAAACTTTTTAGCGTGTCTTCCTCTGCATCATAACTTTGTCATCGTTCTACATAGAAGTTAGATTTAGAAGAGATTTGGTATGAAAATTCACGTAAGTGTTTAAATACATACAAAAAATTAAATAACTGTTTAATCGGTAATCGGTAAAAGGTAATCGGTATGCATATAAATCATTCAGGAAATGTATGAAATAAGCGAATGAAATGTTCATAAGATACGTTTTTGGTACAATATATTTGGGATTATTACGTTTTATTGATGATTTTATATAAACTATCGCATTCGTATCCGTTACATACACCTAGTGTTGAAGGGATTTTTTTAAGGTAGATACGAATAGTTATCCTGTAAATCGAATGATATTCTTCTAATTTGCAATCGCTGGCATATTTTCTCGGACATCGCGGTGTGATCACCAGATGACTTGAAATTGGAATGTAAACTCGTTAGGCAATAATGCGAACTAAGTAGACGAAATCCAATCCGCTCGGTTCTGCTATACATGTACAGCTTAAATGTATAGTCGCCACGCAAAAGTATAGTCAGCTCTATGGCAGGCGGCGTGGCGTTACAGAATTACTGACCGTGATGTCCACGATCGAACGGGAAGTACGGGACTGAGACCATCGCGGAGTTGTGGCAATAATGTAGTTTATTTATTTTCAACTTAAAATATTTAATTAATTACTTTAAAAATTATATACTCAAATTTGAAAAGAATTAAGGATTTCAAAAACTCGTGTATTTCGACCGGGTATCACCGCCGCTCTCATAATTCCTCCGTGTAGTAATTTTTGTGTTTCGGTTTTGGCATGGCTACCGGGTAGCTGTACTGGCATCATAGTCCTCAGAGGTAGCAACACATATGTTAACTTCAAGTACTTCATTTATTCAATAATTGTATCAGTTTACGTTAAAAATAAAAATATTATCAAAAAATATTTGTAGCATAATTGAGAAAATATTAGCAACAAACGAACACAGAAATAGTATGTACTTAAGTAGCAAAAATAGTCTATTGTACTTATATCCAATATTGTAACGGATGAAAGTGCTTCCTGATTGTTAGTACAAAGGAGTTAGTATAAGTTGTAAAATATAAGTATACTCGTAAAATATTACCGTTACCGTTGCGTAGATAACAAAATTGATTTATTATATTTTTGACTGGACAGAAAAGATTTAAAATTGATATTTACCATCTGTACGCTTTTCAGCAATTGGATTCGCTTCCATTACCATGACGGTATACCCTGAAACAATTTGAAAATTATTTGAGTAACATTTGTAATTTGGAAAAAATTGACTTGACAGATTACTCTAGTTACTCTCGCCTAGGTAAGATTCCTAACAACATCTATAACGACACGAACATCTTGATCACAGTGCATTATCTGTGGTGACACTTAAGTGGGATTTTAACACTATGTGAGGTTGATTATTATCATAAGGTAGTAAATCAAAAATAACTATATACCTACTTAAATTATAAGTACTATTAAGAAAACAATACATTAAGATAAAATTAAACATTTACAAAATTAATACTCATATATGAATCCAATATAATTACGTTACGAATATGTTGCTGTACAAGGTATTTCCTTCAACATTCAACAAAAAACCAACGAAACCGAACGTCACGCTAATTGTAGTAAACAATTCCTATTATAGCCTTGTACCGAAAAGTATTTAGTCCACGTATGTGTGATTGTACATAAAAGGCTTTGAACAAAAACTATAGCGAAAATGTTAAGCGACTGTTATGATCAACATTATTTACGATACAAACATGGAGCATTTTTTTCAAACCTACTTGAGCCACCTGCTTTTAAAATTACGTATTGTTTACTGCAAGCGATGCCAAAGCCAAAAATGAATAATGAAATCAAGAAATACACGTAACGTCAGTGACACATAACACGACCTACGCAAGGTTCAAAATAGCCAGGTCCAAAAATATAAACCAGCTAAAATTGTCCTCTAGTATTTTTTGTTTCTCCCCCGCATTGTCACTTTTCACAGTCATTCAGAGGGGCGATGCAGGTCTTCGTACACTGGTGCTGCTTCTGCATATTCATAACTCGATTACTCTAGATGCATACGCAATGAGTGTGATTTTATTCTTAATGCAAACTAAGACAGTCAAATGCAGGAAAACAATGACTTAATTGCGTATAATAAGACTGTAGAATCAGATGAGTTTAGCCTAAGATTATTTATTTATGAGTACAAAACACGTCAACGTAACAGATTAACATAATTTTTACTTCCTTGTAAGGTTTTTAAGTAGTTAACAAGCGAGTCGTCAAGGTTAACTAGACAAATTGCTTTAGTTTGTATTGGTCAATCAGGCAGAATTGATTTTCATGTCTTCAAATTGTTTTAAAACTTCGTAGTAATTATTTTGTATTATGTTCATTTATTCAGATGAGAGATGCTTGTAAATATACGTCAGAATTAGGTTGTGAACTTACTGAGTTTTAATAATGATGATCGTCGATAAATACTTCGAGTCATCGAATTACGCCTTATCGAAGTTCAGAAATTTAGATAACTTTTTATTTACTAATTAAACTCTAATAGTCTTTGGAATACTCTTCATATGTATTACATCATAGAAAAACACAACACTAACTTGATTACAAAACATTTGTTTGATTGTTTTTTACATTTCATATTTAAAATATTTTTTTAAATGATTATTTTCACTTAATTGATTCCAATGATTATACCAATAAAGACAACTTCCCTATAATCGATTAAAAATATATTTTAAAAATTAAAACCGACCTAATATAATCACATAAAAATACGTAATTAACAAATGAAATAATTCTCTATTTTAACATCCCAACGGCTATACTTATTTCATACTTCTCATCATCTCATCTCATCTCATCATCATCATTAAATTTCAAAATATTCTCTTCACGGGATGAACATGAACCATAGGAATTGGCTCATAGTCTATAAAGATAACATAAACACAAGAAACAATACTTCCTCTTCTTTTTGGAACTCAGTTAAAATCATCCATAATAACATCCC
Source organism: Polygonus leo (assembly GCA_018250455.1). NCBI lineage: Eukaryota > Metazoa > Arthropoda > Insecta > Lepidoptera > Hesperiidae > Polygonus > Polygonus leo. The sequence continues at coordinate 5,146 of DWNR01001885.1, read as the reverse complement.
AATTCAATTCATTCAGAAAAAACATAATCTATTTACAAATCTATACAAGTACAGTGACGTAACGATTCGTGCTGCGTATTTACAACGAGACAAACCGACATTGGGCGTGGACATATAAAGGCAACGCAACATCAACTTTGTGCAGTGGGTGGAACGGAGCGAGGCACGGCTTGCCACTATGTCTATATAAAGATATATTTATATTGCACAGAAAAAGAACTAGATGTGCTAGTAACATCCAAAAAGTGAAGACACTATTTCCGAAATGGGTCAAATTTGTACTTGCGATGCAGGACAACTGACGTAAAATTGCGATGTGCATGAAAAAGTATGCAACCACTAAGTATGTTGTTACCACGTATATTCAAATTCAATATCAATATGGCACGTGTATATATGGGTCATTCCATGTCAAATCGACAAATTTTTTACCTGACCCCCTTAGATTTCGCTAAATTTTTTTGTTCTTTTTTACAGCCCCAAAGAACGTTCTTCAGAATTTTTTATTTTTTTTTTCCCGACTGGAAAAAAATTACGAGTATTTGAAAAAACCAGCTCTTTCTTTTTTAGAAATGCTAGAACTGTTTCAAAAATTGACCGTTTGGGATCTTCCTTTTTTTAAATTTTTGTTTTTAAATGTAGTTTTCAGAAAAAAATATGAAAAAAAATTCAGAAACCCAGATAAATGATAAAAAATAGTTTTTTTGAAAAAAAACCGTCATTTTCTCAAAGTCCGACCTTTTGACCCATATACATATTTTACATATCAACACTATGATATTTTATATATCGTAGTGTGCTTCCGTTTCAAATAACTATCCTAAACTCAGGTATTGAATACTCGCGTTGTGCAGCTGTCGCTACACCTGTGTGCACGCGAAGACTAGATATTAAATTCAGTGTTTCTGCTAAATCTTTATATTATAAATCTCGTGTCACCATGTTTGTCGAAGCTAATTTCAGAAATATGTTATTTTGTGCTATCAAAATATAGAGTATACTTTATTTCGTTCAATGTGCCTATTTTTTTACAAAATGAAAGTTACTGGCAGGACAAGGTCTCCTAGGTCAGTTAGTAAATATATAAATTGTATTACACAGAAAAAAGCATATATGTTACTTACACCCAAAATGTGAAGATACAAAGATGTCTTAAATGTGTCAACTATGTACTCGCGAGCAGGACAGTGTGATGTCTATTTATTTTAATAAATACGAAAGGATGCGATGGAAAAGTAGTAAAGGAGTATTGAATTACTACGTGTAAGGATGCAATTCAACAAAACATATGACTGTCTTGCATTAAATATACACAATATAGAGTGTGGTACACTATGGTATTTTATACATTTTAGTGTTCCGTTTCAAAAACCGTTATTATTCGAACTCTCATATTGACGGCTCGCGTGGTGCAGCTGTCACTACACCTGTCTGCACGCGAAAGACTACAGTTTAAAGTCAGGGCGTGTCTGCTAAATAATATCAATACTTATGCTTAAATAATGTATTTGCATTTCTGGCTGTTCTCATATTCATCTTTATGTAATTTGAGGAAATTTTACCTTTGTATAAAAAGTAGAGGATGCCTTCCAACAAAAGAAACAGGAACCAAGGATTTGTAGGACTAAAAAAAATCTATTTCAACAAGACTTTTACTAGAAGGCAAAAATGTAAGGACTGTGCTCTGCTACACGGAAAAAAGAGCTTATATCATATACTTATATACACACTGAATTTCAACAGAAACTAACAAACGTTTAAAAAAGTATCTAACAATAATATCGGTAGTCTGAAATTTAGGGATATGAAAGTAACTTGCGTTTGAATAAAGTATCATTGAATCGTATACGACTATTTTATTATGTACTTGTATGTGCATTCGTTGCAAATCAAACAGTGGGCAGTAACCAGTCAGAGAATAATAATATGTTAATATATCTTCGTCGCGCTTCCTGATTCGGGGACGTAGACGTACAGACGTTGACGTCATGCTCGCCAATTCAGGGACAGAACGTGCTGGGTGAAAATTACTTGTATGCCGCCTAGCAATATTACGATATAGACTGGAAAGACCTCTTTTAGAGGTCACAAGCCGTAGTAGCAAGGATCATGAACGATAATCTGTTTACGCACGTTATGCGTTCGTTGCAGGCCTCATTAAACCTATGATTTTATGAAGTTATATGCGTCTCAAGAATTAATTAATACTTGTTTGCCGTTCAGTATACCCTTTATGAAGAAACGTCCACGCATTTCTATGTAACTCCTAAATTGTATGTGAACTCTAATAAAGTTTTATATTAGTCATTGCACATCAGCCTTTATAAGCCTTTGGGGGTCTATTAACCTCAATCCTCAGTAAAAAGGAACCTATTAAAGAAGGAATCTAGGTTTCATTAATTTACCTAACCCCCCCCCCCCCCCTTAAACCCATCCCCCCCGGGGGGCCAAAAAAAAAAAAAAAATATTTAAAAAACAAATTTAAAAATATGATATGAATTCCATACTAATACATTATACCCTCTAGAATGTAATATTAACTTTCATTCTTAACGATATAACATAAAGATTTATCTTTCATTCTTAACGTGACCAGTCCAAACCAGGAGCATTTAAACATCAGTAAAGAGTTGTTAATGCATGGCCCTACATGAGCGCTGAAGATTGATCAAGATTGAAATCCACTGTAGACTAATTTTGCTCTATCCAAGAGATATAATTCAAGCAACTTAGACTGTTATGCCAGTTTAATGCGTGAGTCATCTAATTTCACTTACATAATAGGATAAATGAGTGAAACCCGACAAATTTTTGTTTTCACCGCGAACTACTTAATAGGTCAACTGCGATAAGAAGTTTATTCGTCTGCTGATCGTAATGACAGCTCTTTGGCAATATCTCCACCAATAAAATGTGCTTGTTAATGTCTGATTGAAATTGAAAGGAACGTTGGAATGGAATACCTTTGCTTGAGCAAAGTCAATTAATAAGTCTTAAACATCTATGAAGAGCACTGTTAATGCGTGGATAAAAACGCTGAAGAGATATCGAGATATAAGTCTACTATGGACTTTGCTCCACCCAGAAGATATAAGTCAAGCAACTCAATATCACACTGTTATGCCATTTTAATGCGTGAATCATCTAATTTCTCTTACATAATAGGATAAACAAATGAATTCAGATAATTTTCTGTTTTTACCGCGAACTACTTAATAGGTCAACTGTGATAAGAAGTTTATTCGTCTGCTGATCCTAATGACATCTCTTCGGCAATATCTGCACCTAACGACTAGCAATAAAATGTGCTCGTTAATGTCTGATTGAAATCGAAAGAAACGTTGGAAATACTTTGCTACAGCGAAGTCAATTTGATTAAAATACTTTATATTGACCAGTGGTTTTACATAGTGGATACTCAGGAGCCGAAAGGTTTGTAACAACTTAAACAAAATAAGTAACAAATAAAATAATAAACAAAGTACGGTATAAAACAATATTTAGCTGTTTATGCAAAGATTATGTTAACAGTCTCATAAACAAAAATATACATTAAACAATAGTTTGTGGCTTGCGGTAGGAAAATATTAGCTATCGAAACTGGGACACGATTTTGCTAATAAACAAATGCATCAAAAGGATTTGTATTTTTCTAAAAATCTCCCATGTCTACATTATTTTGTTGATTTTTTTCTTTCCTTAATTTCGGGACAAGACTTAATCTTATCTAAATAAACATCTATGAAGAACATTATTGATGCGTGGATAAAAAAATACATACAGTTAAAAACGCTGAAGAAAGATTCAGATGGAAGTCCACTGTGGACTTCGCTCAACCCAGAATATATAAGTCAAGCAACTCATTATCCCACTATTATGCCATTTTAATGCGCGAGTCATCTAATTTCACTTACATAATAGGATAAACGAATGAAACCCGATAATTTTCTGTTTTCACCGCGAACTACTTAATAGGTCAACTGCGATAAGAAATTTATTCGTCGCTGATCGTAATGACAGCTCTTTGGCAATATCTCCACCTAACGACTAGTAATAAAATGTACTCTTTAATATCTCATTGAAACCGAAAGGAACATTAGAAATAGATTGAAGGTAATAAGTATAAAATCTATACAAATATATAAAATTGGAGTGTCTGTTTGTAATATAAAAATAACAGCTTTTTTACTAAATGAATATGTAGGTATACATATACCAAAATACCATTTTTGTATGTCTGTTAATTCCGGATAATCTCTTAAACGGCTGGACGAATTTTGATGCAATAAGGAGTAACTTAGGCTACTTTTATTTTAGAATTATATTATGGAATATAAAGTAATAATTAACAAAGTAAAATATAATATCAAGTTCAGCTGTTTATGCAAACATTATACTATCAGTTCCAAGCGAAAACAATAGTTAACAATAGTTTGTGGCTTGCGTCAGAAATATATTAGTTATCGAAACTGGAACCCAATTCTGCTTATAAACAAATGCATCTTTAGGCCTCATCGATTGGGATTCAATATTTTTCTTCTTAAAATAATTTTAATTCTTTTAATTAAAAACGCTGACATTAGAACCTGCCCTCGCCTCATTCATACAAACAATCTGACTGATATATAATCTCAATTTAATATAAATTGTATTTCAACCAGCCTACCTAGTGATAAGGGGTCACTATCGTCCATGGAATTTTGTAATCAACCCCAAATACCATTGAATAGTACCTAAGGTTGATCAGAAAAGTGTTACTATCCCTGAGTAAGTAGATCACCGCGTTTGTAAGTAATCGCCTCGTCTCTCCAATACCGAAAGACCAAAAATTCTCCATGAAGGATTATATATCAGTTTTTTTTTATTGCATAAAGGTAGCAAACGAGCATGCAGTCCACCTGATGGTAAGTGGCCACTTCCGCCCATGGACATCAATAATCAAGTTAGATCACAGATGCGTTGCTACCCCTGAGGACAATGATGTTCGCCTCGTGTATAAGTGTAGCTGGCAATCACGCTTTTCCAAACCGAAACACAAAAATTGCTTCACGGAGGATTATGAGGGTGGCGGTGGTACCCCCCCCCCCCCCCGTCGAACTAAACGAGTTGTACCACCTGGCATATTAGTTCGACGCTTCGCGATATT
>DWNR01001884.1:0-14115 GCA_018250455.1 Polygonus leo | reverse complement strand
TGTCCATGGGCGACGGTGAACACTTACCATCAGGTGTCCCGTCTGCCTTATTGCTAGGTTAAAACATAAAAAAAAAGTAGGTAATACAGAATTTGTAGTTTTAATGCTGGTTTCTTTCTTTATTTTAATTATTTTCCACCATTATTGTTGGTTAGTCTTTGGTCCAAAATCTAAATGTTGTGTAGTAGTTTATCATCTACACGAAGTTCAAGGTGTTGTTAAATAAATTATATCCAGACGTAACAATTTCTACACTTTTATGGAAAACGCTCACGCTGGAAAGTCGTACCAACAATTTTTGAGTAATTCCCTTGATTTCTGTAATATCCCGTTATCAAACGACCTTGGAAAAGTACACATAGTTACTTACTACATAGTCCTAATGTCTATGGAACAGTGCATTGCACTGCAGTACAGAACCCGTCGGGTGTAAGTGTAACTCGCACGTACTCAATTTTCATATAAATTACTAGCAAGTACTCAACGTGTATACATAACTTAACCCTTTTCCTGCGTCAGACGTTCTTTGAGCCTTTCACTGAGTCTTGTTAAACGCAGGTATGGCTTAAAGTTAGTTATAAAATCTTGGACTTAACATAAACGGATTAGTATAAGTAGTTAGAACATTGTACTTTTTTTAGAAATATTTAAAATATTCTCAGAAATTGCCAGGTGGTAGAACTCATGTAATTTAACCGGCCACCTACATTTTGTTAGTTTTGTCAGTATTCTGTCGTAATTCAATTAATGTTGTTTTAATGTAGCATTGGGTGACCCTTGACGACACCAAATTAAGCTTCAGTATGTTGTAAAATGATTTAATTTAGACAAAAAAAAATTACAATATCCAGTTTTCTTACAAAAAATGAAAAATCGCGAAATGTTATAAAAAAAAAGTGGTATAAAGGTATAAAATTAATAATGTGTATTTCTTCATCCGGCCGTAATGACTTCCTCCAGCCGATTCCGAAGTCCATCCATGATGTTTTGGATGTCTGTTTGTGGAATGTTCTGCCATTCCTCCACAGCAGCAGCTTTTAGTTCATTGATGGTCATGGCAGCTGGTGTACGATTCCGGATCCGTCGTTTTAGGTTGTCCCACACATGCTCAATTGGGTTCAGGTCAGGACTTCGAGCTGGCCATGGTAACCGTTGAATACCGACTTCATCCAAGTAATCAGTAACAACTCTCGCAGTGTGCGCTCGAGCGTTGTCATGCATTAAAGCAAAATTATCACCGATGAATGGTGCAAACGGAATGACATGTGGTTCTAGGACTTCTGTCACATATCTGTGAGCATTAACGCTGCCTCTATCAAAGACGACCAATTCTGTACGGGCTTCGTGACAAATGCCACCCCAGACCATTATCGAGCCTCCCTGATAGCCGACTGTTTCAACCACAGCACATTCAGCAAACCGTTCACCGCGGCGTCTATACACGCGCTGACGTCCATCAGGACCTCGTAAAGCAATTCTTGATTCATCAGAAAAGAGAACTGCCTTCCATTGTTCCGATGTCCAATTCGCATATTCTCGAGCGAATCTAAGTCTCGCTCTTCTGTGTGTTACGGTTAGTTGTGGGACTCGAACTGGTCGAAATGCTCTGAGGTCCCTCTCTGCCAACCTTCTTCTTATTGTTCTTAGGCTCACGCTCACATTTCGAACCTCAAACAAGCGGTTTCGAGCCTCAGAAGCCGTTGTGAACCGATTTTGGAGAACGTTCAAGACGATGTAACGATCGTCTCTTTCTGAGGTACACCTTCTACGATCTTGCCCTGGTCTTCAGGTGGACTGCATGCTCGTTTGCTAAAAATATTTTAATCACTTTCTTCGTGGCACTGAAGAAAGTGATTAAAATATTTCTTGTCGCTACACGAGTTCTACCACCTGGCAAATATAGCGATTGTTCTTTAATGGAATGCATTTCAGAATAACATTCGGAACTATATTTTATGAATTCGCATATTAATTCAGCATAAATCACAAATGCACAGCGCAGGAATGGCGCCAAAAATAGTATTTAATATACGCTCCAACAATATTTGCGTGACTTTCATATTCTCTTTGAAAGTCCAAAACTTACTTATGTCTGTTTATAAACTACAGAACAAGTTTTCGACATTTGAATAACGCATAATGAATCTTCAGTAGGTAGGTGGAGCTCGCAGAGTTATGTTTAAAAGCAAGTAGATTAAATATAACTTTGTCAGGTAAAACTCATTTAGTTCTTGTAGAGAGGGTCGTTTATTTTTTTGTGAATACTTCTATAGCAACGATGTGCAGGGATAAATGCTTGAAAACGCGTCAGAGCCATATTTACGCTTGAGGTATTGCAAAATAGTCGATAACTACTTAACGTGTAAACTCAAATTGTGTTAGCTGTTTACCAATTATTACGTCGTTACGTTTCTGTGCACCACTCACAAGAACCAATGGAACGCGCTCAGCGACAGTGCTGCGTCCCAAACCTTATCCTAGGCGTTTTCTCTTTCACGCATCAATGCGGCGTATCGTATAGTCCAAAACTTACTATGTCTGTTTTTAAACTACTGAACAAGTTTTCGACATTTGAATAACGCATAATGTATCTTCAGTGGGTAGGTGGAGCAGTTATGTTAGAAGCAAAGCAAATAATGTTTAAAAGTAAGTATTAAATAACTTTGCCAGGTGGAACTCGTGTAGTTCGACCTGGGAGGTTCAACCGCATAATACTCCGTGAAGCAATTAATTGTGTTTCGGTTTGGAGAGGCGTGGTTGCCGGCTAAACTCAACCTCAAGTACCTACAATACAATCGCACTCGGGGATGATCACTAATGTCCAAGGGCGGCAGTGACCACTTACCATCTGGTGGGCTACATGCTCGTTTGCTATCTTAAGAAATAGCATCATAAAAAAATCTTTTCCTGGTTGAACTCGTATAGTCCGAATAGACCGCCATCTTTAAAATCTTCCGTAAAGCAACTGTTGTGTAACGATTTTGGAGAAGCGTGGTCACTGGCTCTAGTTACACACGAGTCGAAGATTTTAAATGATCAAACTTAGGTATGATTTAATTGCACTAGAGGATGATTACTGATGTCCAAGGGCGTCAGTGACCACTTACCATCAGGTGGCCTGCATGCTCGTTTGCTACCTTTATACGATAAAAAAACAGACGGACAATAGTATCTTAGTAATAGAGAGCTGTTGACTTTGGATACTGAACACTAAAATACCATTGGAACAGAATATTCGAGTTGCAATACTGTAACAGCTTTACTGTACATTTAATAATGTATAACTCCGCTCAGTAGTAGAGCAAACAAAATGTAGGAGACACATCAATAACTTTATACGAGCCGGAATAATATTGTATGCGATATTTCTCGACGCAAATGGATCGGGGCTTTGAAACCAGCAATTTGTCACGTACTAATATGGAGCTGTGGGTTCTCAAGAATCATACTTTGAGTAAAGTATAGCAAAGGTAAATAAAAATATACTATAATATGAATGAGACATTCATATTATATGTCGGTTTATAATCGGGGACAGTTTTATGGCAAGGTATCTATACATATTTTATGTAATTGCAGTATTAAGGGCGGTAGAACTCGTGTAGTTCAACCGGGGAGGTTCTACCGCCATCCTCGTAATCCTCCGTGAAGCAACTCTTGTGTTTCGGTTTGCAGATGTGTGGTTACCGGCTATACTTACACATGATACGAACATCTTAGTTCTTCGATGTAACACTGCAACTGTTGTCAACCTCAGGTACGATTCGTTCTTGGATTAATAGTGAAATAAATAAATGACGAAATATATGTCTTTGTACGTAAGCGCAGTTTTAGGATGAACAGCGTTTTAGAACCTCTTGATTTATATGTTTTTCTTATTTATTGATTAGTAATCAATTTATTCTTCACAATTGCACCACAGGTTCCCAAACCAAAAATGGTTAACATCATACTAATATTATAAAGCTGAATGGTTTGTTTCTTGAACTCGCTAATCTCAGGAGCTACTTGTTCGAATTGAAAAATTCTTTTAGTGTTGGATAGCCTATTTATTGAAAAAGGTTATGGGCTATATAACATCGCGCTACGACTAATAAGAGCGGAACCACTGTCTCTTATGACGCGAACGAAGTTGCGCGGGTCAGTAGTATTACAATAAAATCACTTTATTACATTCCGTAAATCAATTTACAAGGAAACGATCTCGAGATAATACAATAAACAATAATGATAACGATGCATTCATTACGATTTCATTCAACAAAAGTTGAAAAACAATTCAATCATTCCCAAATATAAAGTGAGTACACGATAAAATATGTAAGTTTTAATTATTCCCTCTTAGGTTATAAATTCCGACAAATTCCAAAAATACCTGCTAATGGATTCCTGTTATGAAGTGCGTAGTGCTCCCAATGAAATATAATCATTGTTTTACATGCAGATCAGCGAATTAGTGTAGAAGTGTCACTAAACGATGTCGAACTTTTAATATTATTTGTTGTAGTAAATTAACATTAACATGCAGGACCGTCTTTAGGTATGTCGGGGCCCTTGGGCACACAATAATTTGGGGCCCCGATGGAAATTAATGAATAAAAACCTCATTATTCCAATTATACGTTCTTAGTAAGTATACGTAAGAATAGAAAAACGAGCTTTATGTGAGTGATAATTCGGGGACCTTCTAAGTATGGGGCTTTGGACACAGGCCCCGTGTGCCCTTAGGGTAAAGACGGTACTGTTAACATGGAACCTTTACCTTTGGATACGGAACCCTTTCATTCGACTAAACAACTACAACACACCAACAACTTAATCATTCGCAATAACAAAGTAAACATGAATAAAAGAAAGTATGAATTTATTTACATAAATTAATTATCCCCTCTTAGGTTATAAATTCCGACAAATTCCTAAAATACCTGCTAATGGATTCCTGTTATGGAGTGCGTAGTGCTCGCAATGAAATATAATCATTGTTTTACACGCAGACCAGAGAACTAGTATAGAAATGCCCGAAATGAACTTTAATGTTATATTTAATTAAGTTTACATTTACATAAGATAAGGAGAGGCAGAGGTACTTGAGTAAAATAATCGTCATAGTACAGGGAACAACTGCCAAGGACGTTGTAATATATTCTTGACTTAGAAAAACAGGTTCGCCATTTTTTTTATTTTACTAGTTGTTGTTATAGCGGCCAATTTAATTCACTGGCATCTTTTCGGTACAGAACCCTTTCATTCAATTAAAGCTGAGCAACAGTTATTCGCAAAACAAAGTAAATACACGCTTACGTATAAAAGTAAGATAGAAAGAAAAATTATTTTATATGCTGAAATTAATTATTCCCTCGTAGGTTATAAATTCCGACAAATTCCGACAATACCTGCTAATGGATTCCTGTTATGCAGTGCGTAGTGTTCGTAATGAAATGTGATCATTATTTTACATGCAGACTAGGGAACTGGCCAGAAATGCCAGAAAGCAACAATGATCGATACGAAGTATTTATTTAAGTATTATATAATATAAATATATTAAATTTACGATAAATATGTTTAATATACCATAATTTTTATTTATTTAACTATTAGTGCAAAATGTCTTTCTAGGTAGCAAACGAGCATGCAGTCCACCTGATGGGAACCTTTGTAATCAACGCCAAGTAAGGATCATATCGTATCGTGAAGGTGACGATGGTACGTGTTCTTCCTGGTAATATTCATTCAAATACTAAATGAAATTAAAGTATAATAATTAATTGTAAAAAATAAATTTAAATATTAAAATAAAATTACTACTAAGTTAATAAGTAATTTTTACAAAATAAATTAAACATAAGAATATTTAATTATACTCATACTATAAGATATCCATTATCTTATGTACACCAACCTTAAGGTCTTTTATTTTTTCTAAGTACACAAAGTTTTTTGATTTACATTCTGTCTTTTCCTTTGGTTTAGTTATTCGGTAAAATATATAAATTTTGTTGACAAAAGTTTTTGCAACTTAAGCATTACTAGTACATTTAAATCTTAATTTTTTTTAATTATTTTTTGTCTCTCACATCAATGATCGTTCGTGTAAGTCTTGAAAGATTTTAGTTCGAATCGGACCCGATTGTATCTTCAATTTTTGAATCATACCACCACATATTCCTATTAGACAATAGCAATTGCCATGTCTACTCGTTTACTTTTTCTATGGTTCCATGTACAGCAATCTCATCTCCGTACTATTAATTACCTATAAAATAAGGCTCGGAACAGACGGTTAAATTATATGTTAATATGATGTTTTGGTAAGTTACCAGGTGGAAGAACACCGGTACTTGCAACCTTGCCTTGCCTTCATGGAGGATTATGAAGGTGGCGGTAGTACCTCCCTGGTCGAACTACATGAGTTCTACCATCTGAAATTATTTTATTGTTTGCTATATTGTCAATGGGCTCCCTCCATAGGGAGAAGAGAGGGAGTAAAAGCCTGATCGAACCACAAGTATTTTTTGTATAATAAAGATAGCAAACGAGCATGCAGTCCACCTGATGGTGAGTGATCACTGTCGCCCGTGTTGGGTTTGATGACAATGTCCGCACAAACCCAAGTATGACTTGGCTACCTCTGATTACTACAATGTTTGCGTCGTGTGTTAATGTAGCCGGCAACCACACCTCTCCAAAACTAAAACATTAATATTTCCACACGGAGGATTGTGAGGCGATGGTACGTTCAGTTAAACTGCACGAGTTCTAGTACCTCGAATATAAGTACTAACACACACACACACACATCTTCACGCCAAATTCACTATACTCTCTGCCTACCCCGTTAGTACTAATATTAGGAACATAATAATAGTTAATTGTAGCCTAACTTTAAGATGCTCAGAGGAAGGAACAATATTGTTATATTGCCCAATATAATACTCACTGAATAGTACCCATACATGTATCTACTCTATTCTGTTCTATTGTTGAGAGGATTTGATATAGCTACGAAATTCTATTAATGTTTATTGTATTTGAATGGTTTTCTGAGTGAAGCTTTGTGATGGTAAACCCTCCATACATTTTAACACATTACGTAACTACAAGAACAATACTCCAGTTAATAGAATATGAACCACTAAGTGACCATATGACAGTGTATGATCAAAATTGACCACAAAGTGACCATATGACAGTGTATGTGTTTAGCAGTAGGAATATTATTCTTTGACTTAATTTAATAGTAACCTTCTTACTCCAGTAAGAATTCAATGTCTTACGCTGGAGGTCCAGATCCGAATTACAAATTGATCCTTGAAGAAAAAGTGCTAGTTTAATTTTACAAATTGGCGAGAACAAAACATTCTTTACAATTTCATCCTTCATTTTACTAACGCAATTAATTAAATTAAATTTAAAAAGCATAAATTGACGGCGAACTCAATCCAATAATGGTGCATAATTCTTGTTAAAATTTACCGAAGCATTTGTCATAGCTCGCAGCAATGAATGTCTATGGCGCTTCGTATTAATTCCGGTTGCAATCCCTAATGTATAGAAGGATTTCATACCATTGTATTTGCTCTGGGAAGAGGGTAAAATCATATTCAGTAGATGAATCCAATTAATATTGAACGAAAAAGCGTTTTTGTTGTATGAACATCTTTGTTTGGGATTGTAGTATTTACGGAGATAATGTCACTAAATGGAGGACATTGTACTTATGAGTATTTTTGGAATATTTTTATTTTTAGTTTTTGAAATAATTCTGTCTATAAGCTTCTCATTCTGGGAAAATTTAATATTTCTGTTCAAAAGTTACAGGCTTATGGCAGACCGACGTAGAGGGGAGTTTTGTAATAACGCTATTACTTTTACACCTTTCGAGGCACGGAACAAATACCCAAAAAAATCCTGAAAAACATCAAGAACAATGTTAACTATTTCTTTAATTTTTTGTCATTTATGACTATGTAGATGAATAAATTAAATCAAAAAGCGTTATAGATGAGTAACTCAATCCAATGCAATGGTGCAAAAATCTTAATTAAATTCATCGAAGCATTTGTCATAGATCGCAGTGATGAATGTCTATGGAGCTTGGTATTAATTCCGATTGCAAACGCTAATCTATAGAAGGATTCCATACCATTGTGTTTGCTCTGGGAAAAGATGAAAATCATATTCAGTTGGAGGAATCTAATTAATATTGAACGGAAAAGCGTTTGTGTTGTATGAAAATCTTTGATGAAGAATTTTGGTAATGAGTGAGATAAAGTTACCGACAACAAAAGGTTTGCTTAAAGTGTGTTAAAGACGTTAGAAAAGCTTGTGCTAAAATGATTAATGAAATGTAGATAATATAATTGGTAGATGTGACATGCAAGGATTTATTGTGGAGATCAATGCAAAATTGGAGCCAGGTGGTAGAACTCGTTTAGTTCGATCGGGAAGGTACCACCGCCACCCTCATAATCCTCCGTGAAGCAATTTTTGTGTTTCGGTTTGGAGAGGCGTGGTTGCCGACTATATTTATGGACGAGGCGTACATTTTAGTTCTCAGGGGTAGCAACGCATCTGTTATCAAACTAAGGTATGATTTAATTGTGCTTGGGATGATAACTGATGTTCCATGGGCGGCAGTGACCGCTTACCATCAGGTGGACTGCATGCTCGTGTGCTTCCTTATACCATAAAAAACTGAAAAGTAATCAGAGTACTTAAACAGGTCATTTGTTACACGTTAACAATTTTCTATAAATTATTTAATGTTAATTATATAATTATTTAATAAATTATTTAAGTATACCGATTTATTGAGGTATAATAATATTCTATAGCTCTATATATAAGCTGTTAACAGTATCTTGCTATAAAGTCTGTTGTCAACTACCCCGATTATCGATATAATGTTATAAAAAACCCGGAATAACCTCGACATTTCATTTATTAATATTACAATCCATTGAATAAGATGTTTGAAACCATTGACTTGTGGTAATGACGAAATTATTGAGCTTTTTGTCACATTCATTAGTACAAAAAATTGTCAATGATTTAGTTAATTGCACAAAAAATACGCCAAGGCCTTCACTGAATCAATTGAATAAAATCGTTCAAACAAAAAACTGTCAAAAATAGATAAATAAATATAATATAAAAATAGAGCAATAAAAAGTCGGATCGGTTGCTAATAAATAATAATTTATTCGCATCCACGTAAAATCGGAAGGCCATATGATAAGGTTATACTACAAAAGAACCCCAGATATAATGACATTAGAAATAATACTTATGGATACGTATGGAAATAGGTCGTCTTATATCAGGCCAGGATTTTCGTTATCTGCGCCTTTTTCATTTCAGTAGAACTTACGTAAATAACTTGAAGCAGAACATCTGTTCTGTTTGGAGGAGTCAGACAGTTTATGTAGCAACTGACCGCCAATATTGTCATTGATAAAATTCTATTCTCTCTATTTTCTTCTATGCAATATTCTCATTGATATTACAATTGATACTTTGAGTTATGGATAGTGTCACGATATTGCAAGCGCTATTTAGTACGACTACTACGGAAATATTGAAACAGATATAACAATAACAGATTTTTTGGCAACAGTACCTAAGCGCCATTAAATTATATATAAGAAGCAAACTCACGTAATCAGCCAAGCTTTTCATGCCGTAGGGGAATCTTTCACGATCAGGGACCAGGCGACCATGGGGGTCACGTTCTCTCTCAGGCCAGCAGTCATCCACGTTGATATACTCGTAGCCCGCCGCCGCGTAGCCTTCGGTGACCAGGATGTCCGTCATCGTGCGGAAGAGACGGTCGCTGGATGGAAAAAGAGGATTTATTAATGTTCTATGTTTTTTTTTCATTATAAAAGTGGCAAAAGAGCATGCAGATGACGTGTTCACGGTAAGTCCTAAGAAAAAATTGAAGTTCTACTAGAAGATCACAGATATATTGAGGGTGGCCTCTTACTACACACTAGTCTACATAAAAGTCTCAGTCTTGAGTGCTGGCAATATCTCGTATTTTTATATATGTTCACCAGCGCCCGCAGGCCGCTCCTGAATTCGGCTCGCTTAGTTTTTCGCGTTTTCTAACTTAACCGAGTTCCTAGGTATATCTTGATGGAAATCCTTGGTCAAATGGTAATGGAAGTTCGCGGTGCGGTGCGGTTGGTACATTTCGTTAATTTATTTTAAAATTGATTAAGATGAGATATAAGAGTCATCGGCGACCACACCTCAATTGCCGATATGTTACACATAAGTAGGTATGTCTGAGTCACAATTTATTAACTGTATATATGTTTGTAACACTTATAGAGACAGACAGTCACGCAGTATTTGATCAATGGACATTGCTTGGAGCACGCGATTATTATCCGTTAAGAAATATAAAATAATAAACATCACGCACATTATGTAAAATAATGTAAAAAGAACGATTTATAATGACACAAATAAAAAGAGGATTCTTAGAAGATAATAACGACCATGCTATTATAAGTATAAGAATGTATAACAAATGCAAGAACGGTTTAATGATTTGTTTTAAATACTTTACAGTAAAAAACGTGATTAATCCTACATAAATCTACGTACATGATTGAGAATTAGAATTAACCATAATGTTCTGACGGGATTTTTATAAGATAAACGTAACAAACTTATGGTCCGTCGACCATGTTTCTGTTTCTACATTTCGAGATTATTTATACAATTGAATAGTATATTCAATGTAGGTACTATGCAATCAATTGGTAATGTAATTTATTTTATTTTTGGAGTTTAATCTTCATTTTTTTCACAACGTTTATACATTTAGATACATTACTGTTTTCGGGGTGGGAAATTGGGGAGGGCGATACCTCGGCCTCCATCTTGAAAATAACGGTCTGATTATTTTTTTATAATCTCTTGAAGTATAAGGACTAAAAAATGTGTTGTTATATAACAATATTATCTATAACTTTTTCTAATAAGCCAAACAAAATCACAAACAGTTGGCGTCCATATTTTTTACCAAAATCATATTTTATGTACAAGGGTGTATAATGAATAAAGTGAATACATAATGTACTAAAACGGTAAGCTTTAGTCTGCTTTTTATTCTTAGAGAAAGCTCATGTTCAGCAGTGGGACCTAAGATATGACAGAGTATATAATTAACAAAAAAATATATATATTATAATGATTTCAACCAACATACCTTATACAGTTATCAGGATCATTTTTACAGTCAGTGTTACACCGGAACCGTTCCCACGCGAGCCACCCCATGGGTGGTGTGAGCGCCAAACCATTGTCCAAGCCCGATATCGAACCCAACGAACACAGCACAAACACAGTCCAAACACACATCCATGACGCCATCACTATCACTTGAAATTGAAGTTATTTCACCGAGCAACTTATCCACATAGTTTGGTACGCTCAAGTTTTGAGAATGTCGAGTTAATTAATTAATTTCAATGTAAATATTGATATGATTCAATTCGCGAGCGATGTCAATGACAGTGTCACTTGTTGGAGGTTATATCGGAAAGTAGGTTCAAAATCAGTTTCTGAACTTGCCCTCAGAGTAGGTTATCTGTAACAAGGAAACGCACAGATTAAATAAGTGCAATAAAAACAGTCATCTTGATAAATATCAATAATATTGTTTACAATTTGAGATCGAGTTGCTCCAGATGAATATATTAATTCAATTAAATGTCATCTCAGTTATCACATGATTAGCGGGCATTTTAACCCTGACTCCTACTAATCCGTAACCTCTGTAAAGAAAATCTCGTCTTTTAGTTGGATATGCTTGATTGCCATTCATGTTTATATACGAGGAGAAGATCTTTGTTCTTAGGAGGAGTGACGGTTAATTTTCTCGTACCTTTTTGTTCGTGGGCGGCTGGTTCCATAGAGATAGCCCACGAGCTAGCATAATTTAAAGCATAGAGTCTACGCTAAAAATTACCATTTTATGGTCAAAAAGTTAATAGGACAGTGTGGAAACATTCGTTTTTTAATTTTGTAGTAAACACACTTTGATTATCAGCTATAAGCGGTCGTAATAAAATAATAACTAAATAATTGTTTATGATTATGAGTATTATTACAACATCAACCGAGTTCCTAGGCACAATTTACGTGATCAAGCCAATTAGTACTATTTCTACTTAAGTTACACGTATTTCGCAATCAAAGTACTGTAATGTAAATTAAAAAAAACTTGGTTGCTTTTATTATTTTAAACAGGGTAGAGGCGTTACTGCGTTTTTCGTGTAGAAATAAATGAAAAGCTCTACATTCCTAATCTACCCAACCTACGTGCATACTGATCCGTATCAACAAGACAACGTGCGCTCCGGATAAAACATAACAATTAGACTGATCGCTTGCTTAAATTGGTCTTTCTCAAACCTCTTCACAGTACAGACAACGTCCAGTTTGTCTCACAATTTTATTACACAGGTATAGATGTTTACATTAGTGGTCCTCGGCGAAATCAAAATTACCTCAAATGGTTCTTTATCAGTAAAAGTTAGGGACCTTAAACAGCGAAGTGGCAATATTCTACACTTTATTTGGGGAAAAAAACTAAAAGTTCTACATTCCTAATCTACCCAGCCTACGTGCACACTGATCCGTATCAACATGACAACGTACGCTCTAGATAAAACATAACAATTAGACTGATCGCTTGCTTAAATTGGTCTTTCTCAAACCTCTTCAAGGTACAGACAACGTACAGTTTGTATAACAATTTATAATATAAGTAAAGACGATCGATAATGGTCCTCGGCGAAACCAAAATTTGCTTAAATGGTTCTTTATCAGTAAAAGGTAGGTAGGTACTTTAAACAGCGATGTGGTAATACTGTACTCTTTGTTTCGGAAAAACGATAAGATGTACATTCCACATCTACCCAACCTACGTGCATACTGATCAGTATCAACAAGACAGCGTATGCTCCAGATAAAACATAATAAGCTAATTAGACTGATCGCGTGCCTCTATTTCCATTGTTCAGCCGACACGAGTTGTTGGTTGACGCTAACATGACTAACCTATGCAATATGCCACTCAAACTGCTGTTGAAGTTTCTCTATTGTTGTGGTATCGTTCTTGAAATAATCAAAGTTATTATAATGTTGTTCCTTACAAGACACGGAAATATAACAAATTATTATTTATAATCGTCTATTTTCGTCGATTTTTTCAATGCCTCTCCAATTTATTCTCTTTGCGTAGAATTTACCAAAAATTACAATTTTCTTTCGTCCATAAAATTTAGTCACTTATAAAAGAATAACATCCACGGCAGTTATGAGTTATGATTACATGATCTTCAGTCCATAATAATGCTTACAAACATATAAACAGATCTC
This sequence comes from Polygonus leo, assembly GCA_018250455.1. NCBI lineage: Eukaryota > Metazoa > Arthropoda > Insecta > Lepidoptera > Hesperiidae > Polygonus > Polygonus leo. Next base: position 714 of record DWNR01001884.1, on the reverse strand, counting down.
TCTATTTATTTCGTACATGTTTTTTAATGAAATATACGAAATATATAAGCAAAAAATCGAACTGATTAATTTTGATACATCATCATCACATTTCACATCACATTAATTTATTAAAGTAAAAAACATATATATACACAAATATAATGATGTTTGTTTGCCTACCTATAAAATACAACATAAATGTCTTTATCAATCGAAGATATTTCTTGATGAAACTTTCGTAATCGCCAGCTCCATACAAAAGATAGCATCATTAAACATCAATTACTTCCTTTGTAAAAAATAAGTACTAATGTCTTACAAACTATGTACTACAATTACTATCGTTGATCACAATCTGAGATAATTACAAGTTTTTTTAATTGACGTTTGATTAGTGTGTGATTAGGAATGAAATAATTATGCTTTATTTAGTTTATTCGTAGTTGTGTAAATACCAGATTTATGATCCTACAATGTAGTATAATTTTAAGTTAATAAATCTTCAAGGCAAGTCGTTAATTGATGTTAGTAACACGCACATTTTTAAGAGCAAACGAGCCTGTAGTCCACTTGATGGTAATAGAACCGTCTGTAATGTCTGTAATCAACTTTTAATAGGAAAATTGAAACAAACTAAAGACGAGTAGATTGGATGAAGTATAATTTACTTAGCATGCGCGCCAAAACAGCCAATGCGATTTTCCGGTAAATCCAACTGAATTTAAATCCCAG
>DWNR01001883.1:0-14115 GCA_018250455.1 Polygonus leo | reverse complement strand
CCATGACTGTATCCATGAAATTATTTTTTAGCTTTTAGTACATTTATCTGCAATATAAAACCGTTTAACTTAAATTTCTTTTTTTTTACTTTTTTATTAAACTTAAAATTTTCATAGAATATTCGTTGTTGTAATAACAATGAATTATTTCATAATTAATAATGAACAGCAGATTTTATTTTTAGTTTTTACAACAAAAACTAAAAATAAAAGAAAGGTGAAAATAAAAATGAGTCACTAAACAGGAAAACTGGAATTTTCGGGAACTGCGTATAAATCTACATTCCAATTGCTTACCACGCCATCTATTGATGCGAAATTCTTTGTGTGCGAGTCTGACGCGCACTTGGCCCGTTAGTTAATGAATATTTTGAAATAACACTTGAAATTCCTACTTCCTTTAAAAATGTTGCACCAACTAAAAATAGACTTCAGTTTTAAACTTCGTAGTAAATTAATAACATTCATGCATTTTTTGACATGAATAATCTTAGGGATTAATCTCTATTACACAATTATATGTGACATGTTAAAAAGTATTTTCATGTAGATATGGCTGCTAGATTTACCCAGTGGTAAAACTCATATAGTTTGACTGGGGATGTATCTGCTACCCTCATAATCCTCCGTAAAACAATAAGGTTTCGGTTTGGAGAGGCGTAATTGCCGGTTATACTTGTACACGACACGAACATCTTGGAAGTTATTACTAATGTCTACAGGCGGCAGTGATCACTTACGATCACAGATAACTATATAAGTACTTAGCTTACGATCTAATGATGCAATCCACCTCGTTTGCTACGTTTATACGATAAAAAATATTTTTGACAGATTATATGACAACAACAGTATCTACATAGAGGAGCAAAAGCAACATCTTTGATGATTTTGTCGGAAATATGTATAGATTATGCCTTTTTATTATCGATGACCTTTTGCCAAACGCCAGATATAATTATTTGAACATTCTTGACCACAATAGTTTACATATTAAGGGGTTATTATGGCAAAATATTATATTAATATTTCCGTAATAAATCTAACAAAAAATGGAAAAAAACCTAATGTTAATCTGTCACTTCCATTAGGTATTATGTGTATTATATCATTTACTCAAAAGTAACCGAAACCAATTATAATCATTCGTTCGCCTGTTTTTTGTGAGTAGCCACGTTTAAGTCACCCAACCTGGTTACTAAAAAATAAAATAAGAACTTAACATTACAGTATAATATTATAGGGTAGGATATTGTACATATATTCCTATCTTTACCTCCCCTTAAATGTCATAATTCATTATTTAAATTTTGAAGAAAAACTTGAAATACACACGATGAAATAATTTATTTTTAACATTAAATCATCATTAAAGTATAATTTGCATTCAAATATTTACAGATAATATTCGAATATTAACAGATAATATAAATATATTGTGAAGCTGTCAAATTGGTCATCAATCATCTCACTCACATCTCTGCTCCCCACTGCCCCTCCGTCACTCCCTTGTCTCTAGTCGACGACGATAAGAAAGTTTAGGTTCAAAGTCTGGATTCGGAATTACTTAATTTTTAGTTCATGAAAGTTTATTAATTTAAGTTTTAGCTTAATACCCACTTTCAATATGTCGAACAGCAAAATGTTCAGCGCGTTAAAGTTTATTAGAAGTCGTAATAATGTGAAATTTGTCAATAGTAAGTACCGATTGACTTTCAAATGGTTTGTTAATAAAAAGTTTAAAAAAAGAGGTGTAAAGTGCATGCAAGTACAGGAATATAAATTTCTTCTCTTCTTTCATGGTAAGAACTCGTTTTATTTTAAATTAAAATATTTTTCTAAGTTTTTATATTTTCGTCCTAGATGTACACAGCAGAACCTATGCCGTCGCTGGCACTCAAGTCCATACGAAATGTAAGCTGGTGGATGGAGTTTATGTTGTAACATTGGATTCGCCTAATGTTAAGGTAAGCTAATACCAAGCTAAGCTTACTTTATTAAATTAGAACCTTAGAACTGTACTAGTTATTGAAAAAACTGATGATAAACTTAAGTAAAATATATTCATCTATTTTTTATTTCAAGCTTCCATCCTTTACATGGCTAAATGTATTTGGGGTAAGAGGTGGGTACTATAAGAATTGTAAATACTAGAAATTCACTCTTAGTGCTCACCAACATTAAATAAGGAGTGCCTCTGCAATTGTACCACTGTTGGAATTATTACCATTAATTTATCCATTTATAAGGTAAAGTTTTAAAGAGTAGATCTATGTAGATCAAATCCTTTCAAAATTATTAGTAAAAACTGTGCTATTTACTCCAATATGTTAACAAACTATTTAGAATCAAATGGATTGATTACACTATTTTCTAAGACAAACTAACTCTGTTTTGTCTTAGGTGAATTCCTTAAACACAGCGGTGATGGATGAGGTGAAGAACATCATCAACGAAGTAGAGACCAACTCGGGTATTCAAGCGGCCGTTATAATATCAGGCAAGCCCGGGTCTTTCATTGCAGGTGCCGATATATCTATGATTGAATCTTGTAAAACTAAGGAGGAGGTTGTAACTTTATCTAAGACTGGTAAGTTGTGAATACATTTTAAATGAACCATTAAAATTTACGATAAAGACGTGAAATGAATTACTTTTAATAACACAAAGAGATAATTACTATGTAGGAAATTTTTCCTTATAATGTAAAAGTATGTTAATGTAACTTTACATAATTCTTGTATTCTATATGATTTTATTACTAAATAATATATGAAACCACCTTAGGTCATGATATCTTTAGACGGATGGAAGCATCTCGGAAACCATATGTAGCAGCAATACAAGGCAGCTGTCTCGGAGGAGGACTGGAAACTGCACTTGCATGCACATACCGTATTGCAGTCAAGGATGCGAAAACAGGTTTCGGTTTGCCTGAGGTTATGCTCGGACTTCTACCAGGTGGAGGTGGCACACAAAGGTATGCTTTGTTTTCCTCATATTTTGTCAATAACTTTCTTAATTCTATACTATAATGTGTACAGTGTGAATCAGAATACTACTTTGTTCTCATCAAAAATAATGAAAATGGTATTTAAAGAACTTTTGTATGCAATTAAAATTTTGTGTGGTATTTTATTTATATCAAATGTGTACATAACTGATATTGTGTTCCAGGATGCCAAAACTCACATCCATTCCTACAACTTTAGATTTAGCACTTACCGGAAAGACTGTTAAAGCAGATAAGGCCAAAAAATTGGGCATTGTAGACTTATTAGTATCTCCACTAGGACCTGGTAAATAATATTTAACTTAAGCGGTATATTATACTTTTTAACAAGGCATTTTTTTATTAATCGTTAATATTTCTAGGAATGAGTGACCCTGCTGAAAATACTGCAAAATATTTAGAAAATGTTGCGATACAAATAGCCAAAGATATTGCATCAGGCAAGATTAAAGTTGATAGGAGCAAGAAAGGACTAGTAGAGAAACTCACCGCTACAGCAATGCAGTGGGAATTTGTCAAGAATATGGTTTTCAACAAGGCCAAAGAACAGGTCATGAAAGCTTCTCGTGGGCTCTACCCAGCACCTTTGAAGGTATTTAAATGACTTTTTTTCACGATACTTATAAACAATATCTACCACATAATTATTCACAAGGGTAATAAAAACAACAGAGTTTAAATAATTGCTATTCAGAAATCTATAGTTATTCTAATAGTATTCTATACTTCTTGTAGTTTACTATTTCTAATAGAAAATAAATAACAATTCAAAATAGATTTCATTAGTGCCATGTTATTTTATAGATTCTTGAAGTTGTGAGAACTGGAGTAGATAAGGGTTCTGTAGCAGGTTATGAAGCTGAGGCACAAGGCTTTGGAGAATTAGCCATGACGCCACAGAGCAAAGGTCTTATTGGACTTTTCAGAGGACAAACTGAATGTAAGAAAAACAGGTTCGGGAAGTCACAAGTAGATGTAAAGTCAGTAAGTAATTTGAAATTTGTTGAATTAATTTTAGCAAGCATAATATGCTATGTCACATTTATTTTTAAAATTTATTTAAGATATTATAATGAATCTAGTAAATTATTCGAAAATCATGTGGAAATGTTGTAATTGTATGTTATTTGAACTGTAATAAAATTCATTGTTTTACTACCTATACAAAAGACAGTGTTGGAAAGGATTTTTTTTAATAAGTCTCATGCTTTTAGATTGGTGTTCTCGGTGCTGGTTTGATGGGAGCAGGTATAGTTCAAGTGTCTATTGACAAAGGTTACCATGTAGTTATGAAAGACGCCGCTAATGCTGGTTTGTATAGGGGAGTTGGGCAAATCCAGAAAGGACTAAGTAATGCTGTCAAGCGCAAAAGGATGAGTGGGTAAGTTATTCTGTCTCTATTTTATAGTCGTTTTACTGTACATTGCTTATATTTTCTGTGCTAATTATGATTACATGGGGGGAATCTATTAATGTGAACTTCAATAGAATTTTATTGAAAACTCTTCTAATCTTAATTGTGAAATTTAACATCCTTGCTCAGCATAATATTACATTACCAGCTCGCTGAAATTAGCATTCCTTTTTAATGTAAATGAATATTTTATTTTGTATTACAGCTTAAAGAAAGACATCTACTTATCAAACATGGTGCCAACACTAAGCTATGATAAGTTCAAGAATGTTGATTGTGTAATTGAAGCTGTGTTTGAGGATATAAATATTAAGCACAAAGTAATCAAGGAGTTAGAGGCAGTGGTACCGAAACACTGCATTATAGCAACAAATACTAGTGCCATTCCTATTACGAAAATCGCCGCCGGTAGCACACGACCAGACAAAGTTATTGGTAAGATTTAGTTATAAAAATATTCATAGACTGATAGATATGTCTTGATATAGAAAAGTAAATAACACATATTTATTCTCAACCTCAGGCAGGACTTGTGATAGACTTTGTCTGTAATCACTTTCTATCAGAAATATATGATAGCTCAATGTTAGGATCTTTAGAATTACACTCTAGGAACTAAATGCTCCTAATATTTTGCTGTTATTTAACTACAATCATCCAACACCCGTAAACGGAAATTTAGGTAGCCTAAATATTTATTATTAGATTTTTTATACATAGGAACCTAATTGTTCACTACAATTAGGTTCATCAACGCCACGCCACGTAGTCACAAGGCGCATGGAGTCACCGCTGTTTATTGGCATTAGTATCACCAAAAGTATCCAAGAGTCGCCAGTACATTAATGCTTTTTAAAGAAGAATCCCTATTGCATCTATTGCAAAAATTGTAAATACATAAATAACATCTAAGATGAGACATGTGAAATTGTTGGGCAGGCATGCACTACTTCTCCCCGGTGGACAAGATGATGTTGCTGGAGATCATCCGCCACCCCGGCACCAGCGACGACACGGCGGCCGCGGCCGTGGCGGTGGGGCTGCGCCAGGGGAAGGTGGTCATCACGGTGGGCGACGGGCCCGGCTTCTACACCACGCGTATCCTCTCCACCATGCTTAGCGAGGCCATTAGGTATGTATATTGTGTTTCATTTTATTCTGTAAGTGTAGCAAACAAAGAATCAGGTGGTGCAAACATGATGATAAGTGGTCACTGCCATACATTGCAACCAACCCCAAGTAAAATTGAATTATACCAGAGGTACCACAGATACATTGCTACCCCTGAGGACTAAGATATTCGCCTCATGTGTATTATATTGGGTGGTACATCCCTGGGAGAACTAAACATTTGTATAGCATTCTGCACGCCTGTAAATGCACACGGTTTTATTCATTTATGTACCAGTACTAAGGTCAAGGTGTCTGGCATACTTTATGGGTTTTGATTGATTACCTAAGAGTGGTTTTTGAACTTAAATGTCATTATAATATAATATAACGGTGAGGAAAAATATTCTTCATAATATATTACATCTCGACAATATATCATGTTATCAGAGGCCCCTGAATTGACGGGACCTCTGAATGCCATTGTAGTATGTATTTACCAAAAGTATTGGTAAAGAGTGGCTATTTGTAACATTGTAATGTATACTCTTAAGATAATACTTTGTGATATGGAGACCCTAAGCAAATTCTCGAGGGAAGATCAAATGATCAAAGAGTGCCCTAAAGGTTAATATCTAGAACTGTCATCTATACCATATATACTGAATCAAATAAACATGAAAAATCTTCAACATTTGCAGGTTACTACAGGAAGGTGTCGATCCGAAAGACCTTGACAACATGACGAAACAATTCGGTTTCCCAGTGGGAGCCGCCACTCTGGCTGATGAAGTCGGCATCGACGTAGGCTCGCATATCGCTGTTGATCTGGCTAAGGTATATAGTCTGTCTTCATATAATCTATACATATAAAAAATCTAAAGGGGGTCGAAGACCCCAGCCAGGTTTTAGGCCATAAAAATTCAACTCCTAAAAGGAGGGGTAGCGGGCGGAGCCGCGGGCACAGCTAGTTATCTAAATATTAATATTTAATAGTATCACTAAAACATTTTTAAACAAACATATATAACCGGTTAATCCCTTTAACAATATGGGGATAACTAAACTGAAAACGATCTTTATATATTTTTATCGTTCTATAATATTACTATAATATATCTTGGTATTACCATACAACCTTGCACATGGTTGGACTCTGGACCTTCACTATGAAACATGTTGCGTATTATAAAATGAACATGATTTGTTATTTGAATTGTTCTATTACATAAAAAACGGATGGATTAGTTTTCATTTTAAAAAATCTCCTTATTCTTATTATTTCGTCAACGTGAAGCTGCAATATATTCAGATAAAAAAATTATATTACAGTAAAACTATAGATAGAGTCTCTATCCTCCTAATCAAAATTACTTCCCAAAATAAAGGGCTCTTAGATGTTCCAAGAACCTCTTGGGCTCTTCTTTTCTCTTCTATTTTCCTTGTTGCGATTTATCATCACACACATTGCTATTGTAATTTCAATGTCATCATCAAATTTTCAGGCATTCGGAGAACGTATTGCTGGTGGTGATTTGAACATTATGCAAGACTTGGTCAAGGCTGGTTTCATGGGTAGAAAGTCTGGTAAGGGTATCTTCGTATACGAGAAGGGCACAAAGAACAGGGATGTGAACCAAGATGTCATACAGATGTTGAAGGACAAGTACTCCTTGGAGCCTCGTGGCGCCAACACTGTAGAAGATCAACAATTGCGAATGGTTTCGAGGTATGTATTTTGATAAAAACTGTACTGTTTTTAGGACACTTGCTAAATACAGTACATACGCATATAATATGTATGCACAATGCAGTATTTCAAGTATGTGTTAGGCTTGACTAAACTTCTAAATCTTTATATGTAAAAATGTTGAGTTACTGAGATTTTAATTTAACTTGAACCTAGCACAGATATGTAAATTACTCCAACTTAAAATATATAGAGTCTTTATTTTATTTCAATAAATGTATGTTAGAAGTACTTGGGTAACTAACTATAATCATTTGCTAGCAATTTAAGTTGTCACATTACATACATATGAACTATGAACAACCCTTTCAAATTGTGCTTGAATTCTGCTGAGAGAAAAGGGTAGATGTGACTCGTTGTAAAGTGTTTCATCTTTGGCAATTGAGAAGTTCCCAACATGTATAATAAAATGCCATATTTGCAAAAATCTATAAAGCTCTAAGTAAACAATATACATGAACATTTAATTTTGTTATAGATTTGTCAATGAAGCGGTATTGTCTTTGGAGGAGAAAATCTTACATAGCCCATTGGAAGGAGATGTTGGTGCCGTGTTTGGGCTTGGTTTCCCACCATTTACTGGTGGACCATTCAGGTACATACCATAGTTTTGTTAAAGTGATAAGTGATACTTATAATACTGAATGAGTGACTCAATGAACCCCTCCACCCTTTGAAAACATTTTGGATATTAGTTGTGTTACAAACCCTACAACAAGACAGAAGTACCACTTGTAAGATTGCCACTTTCTAATACATTTTATCTTCTCTAGTGAGGATTGGTTGTTTCAAGTTAATGGTATTTTTAAGTTGGTTAAGAGAGCATATAGTTGCAGTTGTTCTATATGTTCGAGCTTGAAATGAATTGGCAAAGATGTTCTTAACAGGTCTTACTGTAAAACTGAGAATATATTGTAAACAATTATACAAATAACATAATTATACTCTAGTAACGAGTCTTTTCTGACTGCCGCTAAATTGTTTGTGTATAACTTATTAAAACATGTATTTATTTTCAGATGGGTAGATCAATTTGGCGCTGACAAACTTGTAAAGAAAATGGAAGAGTTTCACGGTCTGTATGGAGCGCCGTTTAAGCCGGCTCAAACACTTGTCGACATGGCCAGAGACCCAAGCAAGAAATTCCACAAAAATTAACTCATGCTTTTACTTCACGAATTATAAATGACACTGTAAATACTCCGTCTGCTTGATTGAAAGCCTGATTGAAACATCACCAAAATTGTTGTTATTGTAAACAGACGAGTGTTGAAAAAAGTATATAGAGATGAAGATGAGATTTTCGTATTTTTGTTAAGGTTGGTGATCCCCTTGTGAAAATGTCCCTTACGTTGTTTATGAGGATAGGGAAAGGTTAGTTTATTTGTTAGAACGGTTGATTTTGTGTACTGCATAACTTTGCCTTTAACTATTAGATTTTGCATAATTGGAGTATTATGAAAAAATATTTTCAAGTAGTTATAAGTGAAGATATTTTTGTAAGCCTTTACGAAAACTACAATAATTATCAGATTCGCTATTTATAGGAATAATTTATTAATCGTATTTGTCCTAAAGTCTGTCAAAATTTGTATTCGTATTTTGTCCGTTATGATTAAATATCTATTTATTATTATTATAACTTTTTATTTTATTTACCGCTTTCTTTCTAGGGTAACAAATTAAAACAGTTCAGCTCCCTTACTAGGGAATGTCTCAAACAAGATTTGTGATCTCAAGTGTTTTAATTTTCATTAACTGCTAAGTCGAGGTCATATAGATTCTCATCTCTTAATTACAATTAAAACATTGGCAATTACAAAGCAGAAACTCTTTTCTTCATTTCATTCATAACAATATTTTTTAAATAAATCCTATAGTTATTATTTTAACTAAACAGTTTTCAATAACATTTTTGTTTGAACAAAAAACCAAGCTAGGTATGTATTTTTTGAAATTGACAATTTTTTATTTATGAATGCTTTGTGAAGTTGCATTGGAATCGTATCAGCCGTTTGTGAAATTATCACGCTGTCTGGGCGTGATAATTTCACAAGAATCAGACAAGAATTCTAAAAATCATTATTTTAGGTTCTATTTCTTTACCCCAGTAACGGTTTCTCCCAAGTATCTTTCATGTACAGACAGCGACCAGTTACAGATTTATTATACAGTATGTTAGGCATCGGATTTCCGATATTTTACCCACGTATTGTACTTCGACAAAAAACCATACAAAGGAAGATCTCAACTCTCGCCGCTCTGAATAGGAGCCCCGTATTTTTAAAAATTCATTGAAACTTTTTTTTATGATCTTATTTTTTCCACATATTTGAAAGGAACCTTATTTTAAATATGATGAAATTTTCTTTAATTAAGACCAAATTTGAAAAAATGTTGCATATAATAATTTAAAAACTAATTTAGTTAGACCATAAACTTGGGAAAATTTTGCTTTTTTTTAGTTATTATGCTCTACCTAGTTATTTTTCTCTAACAAATAAACCTAAAATTATCACGCTAATAAATTTAAAAACAGGGTCTAACAACAAGAGTCAAAGTTGACAAATAATGACTCATTCGAATGTGTGTTGTAACTTGTAAAAATACGAGATGTGAAATTTTAAAACAGCTCTCATTCAGAGGGGTAAGGGTTGCAACCCCCCTTTGTATAGTTTTTGTTGATAAAATTTAAAGTACAATACGTGGCTAAAATATCTAACATCCGATCCTTAACATACTGTATGTATAGAATATATTAGGCACGGTTATTGGGAATATCGTTATTATTTTAAGCTTTGCTGCGTCTCCTCGAGTGCTATTATTGACATATGTTATCTTAGATTGTCAGATTTGTCAGTAATGTCAAGATTGACTTGATTTGACAGTATGAGATCAGGAAAACAATAAAATATATTATTTAAATAAAAGGCAAAAGTACCAGTGAAACAAATTAAAGATAAATTTTAAAATTGAATTTAAATTAAAATATTGTTTTGAGTAAAGATACTGGGTAATAAAGATATTCCAGCTACTTTTATACGTAAGTACAATAGGTTCACATCAACAATGTGTTTTTTCAGTTTTTACATATATTTTTTTAATTGATGATAGGCCTTTTATAATTTTAAGTGTTATTATCTTGTTTCAGATATGGTTCTCATACAATATTGTGTTATATGCAGGACAGTTGAAGTCGCTTTGAAATAAAACTGGAATTACTTAGTATATATTAACACATTATAAAAAATAACAAATATTAAAATGTTGATACAATTTGAAAACATGCAAAATGGACTACGAAAAAGATTTACAGAACATATTTTTTATCTTGCACTTGTGTTTATATTAGTGCCAGGTTTTTTCTTTTTTGAACTGTGCATAGTATTGCCTGCAGTGTGCGAAGCGTGGACAGTGTCATATTGTATTCATTACGTTTGTGCAACATTTCTTTTGTTTAATATTTTAGGAAATTTAATATATGGTATGTTTACTAATACTAGTATTAAGGGCAGGTATTTAGGACCTCCTGATGAGAATAAATGGACCTCATGTCCCTCGTGTGAGTGTCTGCGACCACCACGTTCGTGGCATTGCAACATCTGCAACATTTGTATTTTGAAAAGAGACCATCATTGTACATTTTTTGCCTGTTGTGTAGGTTACTTTAACCATAGATATTTGTCAATGTTGTATTCCTTTTATTATAATATAAAATTTCTAGCACAATTTGTGACTTGGAATCATGGGCTTATACTAGCCAAGATTGTCTTTCCTCTTGCTAGTTTTGTTTTAGACTTTGGTAAAGAAAGTCTGTATTTGTTCTTAGTGGTTATCAATTTTGTTGTTGGAATGTTTTCCGGCTTCCTTTTTTTGTATCACTTCAACAACATTTTGAAAGGGAGAGTAACTCCAGAAAAAAAGTTATGCCAAAAAGAGTTTTTATATAACAGAGGTTGGCATACAAATATTGTAGAAGTATTTGGTACAAGATGGTACTTAACATGGATTTCACCATTTATAAAAAGTCCTTTACCAGGAAATGGTGTAGAGTGGAATATTGAAGATAAACATAATTGAATAATATAACGAATTTTGGTATTCTCCTTTGATCACTATTAAAAAAAGAATTATTACTATAAAACTTTATAAATTAGGGATAAATATGTCATTAGTTTTTGCAACATATAATATTATAAGCTCTCATTGTGCAATGTAATTACTGTTATAAAATGGATAAATGATTGTATGTACTTATTAAATTGTGATATAATTACATAGAGTGGCAGAGAGTTACTATAATTGAATGATATTAATGCTAATTTTGTCAGAAACAATTTACATATTATTGTATTATCACTTAATATGTTAAAAGCACCTATAAACTAGTCATAAAGTTGTTAGTCCCATGTTATGGGGATTAACACCATTTATATTTACTTATGTTTTCATATTGGAGGCATTTTCCTGTTACCCATGAATAGGACAAAATTCTTCTCATTTTTGTGAGATTTTGAATAGTTAACATTTATATTATATGCACCAATTAATTGCACAATAAATTTAGTCTGATAATTCTAATAGACATCACAGAGGCTATTAAATGAAGTACTCTCCCATGTATGTGTATGGAGTAGTTCATATGTCTAGACTATGTGGTCTAGATAATAAAAAATCCACAATGAAGTACATAAGGCACAATCTTATGATAGATCTTTTTGCTATATTTACATGAAAACAGGTATATTTTGGAGAGATATTTACTTACATAGACTTAAGGGTGTGACAAAGGCCATTATTTTGTTGAAATAAAAAGGCTATAAATTCAAGAACCGTCCACGTCTGTGCGGTCGAAAAGAAATAAAACTTAATAAAGGTGTTTCGTATAAAACTTAATAAAGGAGTTGACATTCTACTTATTACTTACCTACATTTAATTTTACATTACAATTTGATGTAAGTTGGTACTTGTAGGTACTGTCACATGTATGTTGTAAGTGGTTATGATGTATATTATATGTACAAAAGAGTACAGTTTTGTTATGTTATGGACTACTGAGTAAAATGTATAAGCATCTAATTAATAAACATGACAAATGTTCATCACGTAAGTCAGCTCGTCGAAAAATGTTTTGGTTACCTAATACCCAGTAACTCTTACAACCATACACACGAAATACAGAAAAACATAAGGGGGCTAAATATTGTGGTGCTAATCAAGAATTGCATATATTTAAATATGTTGTACCTACATAAGAAACGGATTTTTATTTATTTATTATGTAAGATGAGATAATTATGTAATTTTACACTAAATATATCATAATATTTTTACATTAATTGTTTATTTATTGCCTACCTAAGCTGTTTATTTATAACTAGCTGACCCGCGCAACTTCGTTTGCGTCGTATAAGAGAGAGTGGGTCATTTTTTTCTAGATTCCCGGATTATTCCACGGGAGAATTGGAATAAAAAGTATCCTATAATCTTTGTCTGTAAACCAAATTTCATCAAAATCCGTTCAGAACTTTTGGAGTGATTGACGATTATCAAGATTCCTGTTTTATCCCAAGGGAGCATTTAATCGGGATAAAAAGTATCCTATCACCCAAGTCAGCTCATACCCTGTCTGTATACCAAATTTCATCAAAATCCGTTCAGTAGTTTCAACGTGATTGACGAACAAACATCCAAATAAACAAACTTTCACATTTATAATATTAGTAGGATTTATACCAGCAGGACGATCAGGATAACATTATTAAGTGAAGTATAAAAAACATTTTCTGACTGCCACTTAAAATGTAGATAGATGGTTGTTACAGGCTCATACTAATAAATACTTAATCACTGGCATTAATATCCCCTTCTCGTAAAGCTATAACTTAAGATAAGTCCTACATTACATACAGCGCCAACTAGTATTTTAATGCTGTTGTTAGGACACTGTCTATGCACCCTCACCCCTTGGCAGTACCCTTGAGAATACATTTCCAAAATACTTTTTTTATATGTTCATTTTTTTGTTACGTGTTTAATAAATAAAATTAAATGTAATCCTACGTATCTTATAGGTATAAAAACAATATAAAATATAAAAAATATAATAAAAATAAAATAAAAACAACACGAAATATGTGGGGCAGATTTAAATAATATATTTAAGCATCAGATTTTATGCTGTTGAATACTAGTGTATTGTAAGATAAAAAATGTGTACAAACGGAAAATGGAGATATGTTATTGTCGTGTAAGCATATAATTTTGACAGTATTGTGTTGATATACAGAGGTGTAAGCTAGGCGGCTAGGCGGTTGTGATGGTCGGAGCGCACAGTGTAGCGTGGAGTGCGCAGTGCGCAGGGCGGGCGGGGCGCGGAGGGCGGGCGGCCGCGGCCGGCGGAGCGGCCGGCAGTGCTCCTCGCGCAGGACCAGAGTGGTGTTCACTCGGCGGCGCGCCACGGCGCGACATGCCCAGCTGATGTTTATTTATACCGCGAGCTCGGCGGAGGGCGCGCGCGGGAGGCCCTCCCCTCCGCGGCACCACGGTTTCGCGTGATGCAGCCGAGCGAGCTAGCCGACACCGCGCACGCCGCTAGCGGAAACCCCCCGCAGCGTGGCCTCAACGGTGGCCGTTTCGACTTTGACGATGGTGGTACATATTGTGGCGGCTGGGAGGACGGCAAGGCCCACGGCCACGGTGTGTGTACAGGACCAAAAGGACAAGGAGCTTACGCCGGCTCCTGGAATTACGGTTTCGAAGTTTCCGGCGTGTACACCTTGTCCAGGTGAAATAATGTCTTCGCCCGGGTCTCGCACATGTCCGAA
>DWNR01001882.1:0-14119 GCA_018250455.1 Polygonus leo | reverse complement strand
TTTTGATGCCAACTTGACTAATCTGTCGAGACGATCCCCGGCCGTGTTTTAGGCCATAAAAATTCAACCCCTAAAAGTTGGGGTAGCGGGCGGAGCCGCGGGCACAGCTAGTAAAGTAATATCAAGAAACATTTCGTATCGCTAAAAAGGAAACAAAGGAAGGAAACGGTACCTAATATTTTTTTTATTTCATTTTATGTGTAAGAATAAAATCAGTATAATCAATATGCTATTAAATCCCAGAGCTCCGACCAAAAATGTTAAAAGATATAAAAGCACCTGGTCACATTTGAAAGCAATTTCATTGCAATGACTTCACATAATATAATAAAATGTAAATAAAGTTAGAGGAATGTCGTAATTAAAGTCATCTTAATAAAACCAATTTCATTGCATAAAATAATCATAAAACATAATTACAAATAATTTGTTACGTTTAATGTAAGGCGCGAATGTAGTCTAGGTCTTGTGAATATGTTATAGCGTGCTAAGTATAGTCTAGATCTTTATTCTACACCTAAGTACTATACCACGCCCAAGCTATTTGCATGACAATTGGATCTAGATTAGTTACCATTAACATAACAATTAGTTCTCAAAAATGCAGCTTAATTGCGTAATATTTATGGCTATCGGCATGACTTTCGCTTTGGTATTTACAATCCAGTTGCAAATGTCAAAGCTCAGAGTCTAATTACCACACTCAAATAGATTTTAGATATTTCAGTTAAGTGTTAAGACTCCAGACGATGATATACATTCATTTCAACAAGTTCGGAGTGTAGACGAATTATGGATTTTCTTAGTTCCCGGCATGAGTACTGTTTTTAAAAATATATTGTTTTTAATAAAAAATATTGCTATCCCGATTCTCTAATCTATGGTATATTGAGTGCAATCAGTGTAAGACCGTCATAATTAAAACAAAATATATAAAATAGGCATGTGGCATCAAAGTAAATGTGAAATTGAAGTCAGTAATATATCTAGATCAAGCCTTCACGATTATTCCAATTTTACTTACATTCATGTATTTACGTGTAAAGAAAGCGAATTTAAACCAAATCAAGCGATTAGCAGATTAGCAAAACCTGTTAAGTTGTCTTTAATCTCTTAGATCGAATTGATTAATGTTTTTAAATCTAATCACATAAGAATGCGCATCTCATTGGGGGCTGCATGCAACTCGCAATTACCTAGTCATTCGTAACATTGTTGAATTAGTTTACATCTCTTTAGAAACTACTATTACCATTAAGAAAGTAGGTTTGTGCAGTAACACATGTTACTTACTTGTCGCCTTATAATATAGAGGTGTGCTACATAGTATAATGTAGTACAAAGTTGGCTCATCGCAGCGATACTAAAGAAATAGTGTAAGTTTGTAGTTAAGTTAATTATTCCGCTCATGAGATCGATAAGAATTGGACCTTTTATAGCTTAAAAATGTTTAAACGTTACAAAATCTATAATTGAAGATAAAGTTAACAAAGCAGTTTTCAAATTAAACTTCTATCTTGTGGATAGTCGTATTATTTGTGATATAACTTTATAGACAGATTGCGGTTAGTTTATTGGCTAGATAAAGTTACACCATACATACGTACGCAGCTAAACCGAATTTTAATAATAGATTGAAATCTATTATTAAAATGTTGTCTACCAAATAAGGGTCTGTTACATCATTACTAGATATGAAGTGATTTAAAGATTATAACATTCAATATTGCCCAAATGTGGGATGTGATCTTGCATAAATGTTAAAGCGTGGGTGCTTGTTAATGGTACAATATTAGATAATCTGTAATTTTCCGACTATGATTGTATCACATAACATGATAATTACTAGCAATCGAAGATTGATTTGCAACTTCTTGTATAGGTTCATGTAATAATTAATAAAATATCTTGTGGTTTTCAGTAATAAGATCCGCGAACATATCGGGTGCATTGAACGACACTGGTTGATACTTTAGAATTTAGAATATTAATAAAGTACGATTGGGTTTTATGTGCGCATTAGTTTTCAAATCATGTTTGATTTCTACTCATTTTTGTAATAATTTAAAAAAAAGCGGGAGGAGTCTATGGACTCTCTGCCGGAACGAAGTTCCTTTCCTTATAAAATAACAAGTTAACAGTCAAATTTAAAAAAATCGAATAAAATATATTCGTTTCTACATAATGATTTAACAAACCTGCACGTGGAATAAGTAGATAAAATTAAAAAAAAGTGTCCCGCTCGGTGCGTGTACGACGCGATAAGAGACATTGGTCCATAAATTAAGGATACTTCCATGTATTTCGGTCTGAAGGCCCTAGTTCTACGTCGAATCTGAGACCATTTTCTGTCAGAATCTTTAATAGTAATGCGTATTAAAAAAAGTGCATGCGCGTTTACTAATTTTAGTCTCATTAAAGAAAGTGGTTTTGGAGGATTCATGCAATGCGATTTTGTGAAGCTTGCAAATAAACGTTGAGCTCCACAATTGAAATAATTTCTGTTGCCGCTATAACAACAAATACTAAAAACAGAAAAAAATAAATATTTAAGTGGGACTCCCATACAACAAATGTGTTTTTTTGCCTTTTTTATAGATAATGGTACGGAAACCTTCGTAGGCGAGCACGACTCGTACTTGGCCGGTTTTTTATTTAAAAATTCACTTTCATGCCTAGCTTATGTAAAAAAGGCTAATGTAATGCACTTTTGTAGGTCTTCCGCGGCATGCAAGTCAACCTTCCTGATGTCATTGTGAAAGCATCCTACTAATGCGCTATTGACCTTAACCTTTATACTACTTGAAAATTTATATCTATGTCAATTTTTGCGTAGGTACATACATATAATTCTACTGTCATTCAAAAGTATAAATCCTTTTTATGGTTCCGTACTCATAGGGTAAAAACGGGACCCTATTACTAAGACTCTGTCTGTCACCAGGTTGTATCACATGAACCGTGATAGCTAGACAGTTGAAAATTTGACAGATGAATTAATATTTTAGTATTTCTGTTGCCGCTATAACAACAAATACTAAAATATAGTGGGCTCTCATACAACAAGCGTGATTTTTATGCCGTTTTTTATATATAATCTGTTATTAAACCGAAGGTAATATTATGGTCTTTACTTTATTTGGTCAAACGCTATTTTAAGCGCTTAGGAAAAACCAAAATATTAAATATATAATATACTCATGTAACTGATATGGCTTCTTATTTACATATTTTTCGCGTAAATTACTATATAATATAAATTACATTTAATTTTAACCTAAAAGTGAATAAAGCCTTTTATTGCGTAAAGCGTAATCTAACACAAGGTAACTTGCGGTTGGTAAGTACCTAGCCTTACTTTATAATGGACTTAGGTCATACATTTGAATAAGTTATTTTGCTCATAGCAACATTAATAGTGTACCGTTCTACTGGGTAACATAATGATTAAAATATATTTTAATAGGTATTGCACACGATATTCAATTACAAGGAATACTCAGAGAAACAACTTTCCGGAATGGCGGGAATATCAAAATCTCGTGTTTTTGGCAATTTTTGGTCTTTATTTAACTGACAGGACTAGCAGTTTTAGATATTTGTCAGGATTTCGCAGAATTAAAATTATGTATAAGATCCTTAAAAAACGTTTGACTCTAGACTGGGAAACTGGGAAACCATGGACACTGGCATTAAAGGTCGTCCCATACTTGAAAGCGATAGATACTTGAATTCAATTTACTAAAAAACGGTCATTCATCTAGAATGTAGACGTAACTCTGGTTAGTATGAATATTTTTAGGTGTACGGTCGTCATGCATAAATGTGACAGGATTTCTCAGTTTTCTTGCGTAAGTGTTTCAGGATCTTCAATTCAAAGTTGGTCTACTGATAAAGGAGTTGTAAACAGGTTGTAAGATATTCTTTCCTACATCAGCTCATATATAGTAGCAGATATTCATAGATGTGCTTAGATGTTTTATTTGTCGACTTAAATTCGTTCCAGTATGTTAGCTCCTATAGTTGTATATTTCCAGATTGAGAGACAAATGAATGATGACATAATAAAGCACAAATGTAGCATTAAATATGTGTAAATAAACATAGGTATTTACAAGTGGGTGTGACATGGAAATATGTTGTTGCATCGTCCACCCACAGACACGTGTGGATGCATTGCAATAAAAACGTGATTTTCTGACATGTCGTGGTTTATGTAATACTAGCTGACCCGGCAAACGTTCTGTCATATAAAATCAGTGTTTTTTACTATGTTATGCATGTATTATACATATAAACCTTCCTCTTGAATCACTGTATCTATTAAAAAAAACGTCATCAAAATCCGTTGCGTAATTTTAAAGATCTAAGCATATACATATAGACACAGAGAGCGGAAAGCTACTTTGTTTTATACTATGTATAGAATTTTTCGCTAGCGGCACCGCTCATATGCACCCCTTTTTCCCATACCTACGACATTTGATTAGAAGATTGAAAACGCTTAATTTGTGTAATTGAAGCCACTTAGGTCCTCTAAAAGGTAAAACCAATTTTAAGGTTTAAAATAAAACTAATATCGACCACCTGCGAGGCACACAGGAAGGTTTCTGTATCAGCGTGCTAAAATTTAATACATTTCGGATGTTAATTTATGTATAATTTGTTTCGCAGATTTCGTTGTTATTAATTTTGCAAGCGGAACCCAAAAAATTATAAATCACAAATTTAAAAATACATTTGTAGGATTACATTGAATATTATTAGTATTTACTTTGATCGCGAGTAATATTTGTTATCTGTTACAATGGCGGTAATAACTTAGCAATTCAATTAACTGTTCGCGGTATTACTTACGTATCAGATATCAACACCGAGCTTATTCACCTTTCGGCCTTTATAGTCCTTGTAAGCTACCCACTAGAGTTGCATATTTTATTGTTGTTTATGTACTAAATTTATTTATATTTTATATTATTTGCCTGCTCAACTTGCCTACTCTTTTGTTATAATATTATTATTAATTCTAGCAGCGCATATTAAGAAATTTTAAAAATAAACATGACACCATAGACAATAATATTTTTTTTTGTTATACAAGGAGCTAGAGGAATTATTTTATAGCAATTACAGGAAACTACCGAATTTCCTGTAATTGCTATAAAATAATTTTGAAAAGTGTGACTACAGCTTACCATGCACATAAGTGCTTTTTATGTTTACAATTTATCATATCGGTTATAAAATTCAATGTAATAATATGTGTAATGAAATTATTTTATTTATATTGTTTCTTCACTAGTAGGTATATCTTTCTCTGCAAATCGAAGTGTCAATTTTTTTTTTAATTAGGGCGACTAATGATGTCAAAGTGTTCATATATTTTTAAATATCTATGTACATGTATTAACTATATTGTTATAGTATAGTAAATAAATAATGAAATACGCAATGCGTTTGCCATTGCAAGCCACTGCTAGATGACCTATTGTGGCACTTGTTATTGCGAGGAGTTTCTATTTTCCCACGCGGTCAGATCGCCTTGCTATGCTGCACTCCTAGTATTTGTGGTCATAACTCTTAAGATCCTTTTGAATAATTTTGTAGGTTAATCTTAGTAGTATTTAGTATGTCCACAAATATTTTGGAATATTTATGCTTAATTAGCAGTTAGTCTAGTGGAATTTCAATCTTACACGGGATTATATTCTAGCTTCTGTCAGACTTACAAAATGGATTTGCTGTAACTTTGCTGCTTAGTTATAATGTATACAGTGTTATTCGTCATCAGTGATTCATTCTTGTCCTACTGTACGGTTTTCTTCTCGGAATCAGAAGGATGTAGTCCACAGATCATACGAACGGGTGGGTTTGTACACTTCACACAACTTCGATATGTTTAGAAAATCTCTCAGGTATACAGGTTTTCTCGCGATGTTTTCCTTCACTCATGTCACTTTCCGTTACGGTCGCCACGTAATGATGTGCGATTTGGTTCACTGAATGATGTGTTTGTTGAGACTGTTAACTTTAACATACCACTCACATAATTATGTGAGATCAAGGCAGACAAAAATGTAAGACAAAATGGCCAGACTTTTGTGTGTCATGTAAGTTAATACATTCTTATAATTGTATCTACAGGTTGTATTTTTGTACCCTAAAAGTCCCGCACGGATACTATTGCGTCGTCTTCCAACCAAATCTAATTTAAAATACACACTACAGTAAAGTAAGGGTTAAATAATAACATATATTTAGGGGTATACTATTAAATAGAATAAGTTAATGGATTCCCGTTACCCGCAAAACAATTGTACACAACAGCAAGAGACAAGGTCCTGGATGAATGGGGTATTTGGAGCGTGATACAACTCTTCCGGCGTGGTCTTG
Source organism: Polygonus leo (assembly GCA_018250455.1). Lineage (NCBI taxonomy): Eukaryota > Metazoa > Arthropoda > Insecta > Lepidoptera > Hesperiidae > Polygonus > Polygonus leo. The sequence continues at coordinate 7,726 of DWNR01001882.1, read as the reverse complement.
TCACACCAGTTCATGTGACATGTACCTACTATGAAAATAGTAATGCGTACATTTACTGTTAACGTGGATATATTATACTAGCTGACCCGTGCAACTTAGTTTGCGTCATATTAGAGAGAGTAGGTCAAATTTTCCCCGTTTTTATCAACATTTTTCGTTGATACTTCGATCCTATTGGTCGTACCATGATGTTATAAAGCCCATAGCCTTCTTTAATAAGTGGACTATTCAACTCCAAAATATTTTTTTCAGTTCGAACCAGTAGGTCCTGAGATTAGCTCGTTCAAACAAACAAACTCTTCAGCTTTTTGTTATTAGTATAGATTTGTAGCATCTCTTATTTAATGAAAGTTTCATCAGTTAAGTAGGTTGTTAAGTCTAATTGCCCCTATGCTTGCTTGCGAATATTATTGACATCCAATCAAGAATTTTTCATAAAGATAATAATATTTACAGGCTGTAAGTTTAGGTTCTTTAATTGATACTTGTTTGAATGATTTTTAAGAATTGTTTTAATCACTAGGTCCTTTAGTGCATATAACCGATTTAAATAGACTGCAATGTTCACCAATTGTACATAACATTGACTTAGATCTAGTTTCGATCTAACAGATTTGGGCAAGCCAATAAATGCGTGTGGTACAGCGAATATTGTAAACCGTATTAGGTAATATTTATTTATTTATTTATTTCAAGAATATTATAGTAGTAGTTAATTTTAGGTTTATTTTAGTTTACTATACACCCTTTTAGTTATTTTTTTTAATGACACCTATGTTGAAGATAATATAATTATGCTTCTGTCCTACTTTACATATGCAGTACTGAAGTATTATCTATTTATTTTATTAACTTATATTAATGAGAGTCTTTATATAGATATGTCTGTAATATTTAAAATTACTAACAATCAGAATAACATAGTCCAATAATTATAATAGACCTTACATAAACTACAACTATAGTACGCAGTAAAGGTACCAGCTGGCCTACAATAGCCTTACCGGTGTCAATGATCATGATTACGATCGTGATTTGCTCTCCGTAATATGAGATATCATTGCATTTATCGAAGGTAACAGAGGAGCATATTATTTTAATATTCGTAATTGTTTAGTTCTTATAAAGTTGTCAGTTAAAATTTGATGATTATTATCATTTATCTATACAAATAATAAAGCTAAAGAGGGCCGAAAGTACATGGAAGTTATTCGAGAAATAGTTGGCCGGGGATATTAACTCAGAATCGATAAATTAATAGTTTGCCTATATCAGACTTCGATATGAAACTGAAGTAATAGTAACGTTTTACAGGGAATTAGGCTACTATATAATATTTTTTTATAAAATAAAAATTTTAACGTTTCTAATTACTTTATATTTATTGTATGTATTTATACAGTTTTAAAACAGTCATATTAATTATAATACATTTACACGGTTTTTTTATTTATTTCAGCATTATACGTATGTATGTGTGCAATACAATTTCCATAAAACTTAATCCTTAGAGCGTCTTTTAGAGATTAATTATAGTTTAAATGAAGCTTCCGATTCTTTGTTGTACGATTTATGTTTCAAACTTGGACAATGCTAACAAACAATCTTGCAACATATGTAATAATCTGTGTTGTTTAGTACGGAATCTATAAGCAAGTAGGTATAGGTACATACTTTTTTGATCTGTTACTCTTATAGAAATACAAGATACAGGCAAAAAGGCATAAAGGTAAGTTAGTTCTCTTATTTATTCGTATACTATAGTTGTGTCCTTAATACGTATCTCGAAATGGAATGGAATTCAGGAATACAAAGGCATTAGACAGTTGTACACGCACAACTAATCCAATTTTCGTACTTCTGTCCTCACGAGCGAGTCTCAATGGAGCAAGGACAGTGCGAGTAAACACTACATAATTAAATTTATTTCAATGGAAAATGACAAGTGTAATGCTTGTAACATTCCAGAAAATTAGACGATTTCATGTATTCAAAATATAGATAAAATATAGATACACATATGAGAAGACTTTTTTTTCTTTCTCATCCTAGTTTGCTGGCAGAGAATGCTTTTCGTATTAGGTTTTTTGTTCCAATAAAGTGTAATTTACAACTCGTTTAGTTCGATCGGGGAGGTACCACCGTCACCCTCATAATCCTCCGTGAAGCAATTATTGTTTTTCGGTTAGGTTGCTGGCTACACTTATACACGAGGCGAATATTTTAGTCCGCAGGGGTAGCAACGCATCTGTGATCAAACTTAGGTATGACTTAATTGTGCTTGGAGATTATTACTGATGTACATGGGCGATAGTGACCACTTACCATCAGGTGGACTGCATGCTCGTTTGCTACCTTTACACGATAAAAAAGAGCTAAAACAGATGACCAAAAAGTAAAATTTCTAATATTTATATTATACTTGTAAGCTAAAAGTATTGCCACACCCGCATGAGTGGCGGAGTATCAAAGAAACTAAGATCGATTATATGGGTATGATATCCTTAAATCGGCTTCATTACCACACCTATTTCTTGTAAGCGACGGTGATACCGTCATTACGAAGGCACGGCAGATTTACTTCAGATTGTAAAGTTGTGAGGTAAACTAACTTGTTCATCTAATTCAGGACATTTGGGAGTGATTTCAATAAGGATTTGGATTTCGGATTTTATTACATGTATAGGTACCAAAGGATTCAATTTACCTTATTCGAAGTTTGCACTACAGGTTGACAATAACTAGAAATAACTTCGCACGCGGTTCACTATAACTTTGTCATCTATTTATTACAATTTTTAATGTACAATGTATGCCGTATACAGATGTAGTAGCGACGTTCCTTTACCGGCCAGTAACTTTTTCCGCTCTCTAAAAATAATTCTTTGTTAAATCGTAACAATTTAGTAAATTGCAATCAAAAATCCTCTTTATTTTTCTGCATGTCTATGGCTGGAGCTTTTCATAATGAGACCATAACCGATTTTTATGTACAGCTATCGTCCCATAATCACTGGGACAAAAATCGGCTTACGCTATTAATATACTCTTATAAGATTGTTTTTGTAGAAGCCTCTACTCTTCTGTGGGGTTAGATTGTTATAAGTATAAACTCTAGCGCATGATCAGCGCTATCTCTGAGATTTGAGATCATGGAGGATTAAGGCGGTGATCGTCGCACCTCTTACTGTGGATGTGGATTAAGGATGTGTCCTTTCAAATATTCGAACAAAATGAAGTTAACACCAAATAATACACCTTTAAATAAAAGTTTTCGTATCCGTAAGTCCAGAACATCTTTATGGAAATTTTTGACGTTCATTGCCATTCAGTACACATTTGGGTCAGGCCTTGAGAGTTCCTTGAATCCGCTAGCACCGTAATCCTAACATTAGTATTTATTAGTGATGTGCCGGATCTTTAACAAAGTATATCATCGGATATGAATCCGAATACGGATATTTGATGTCAAGATTCGCGGATACGAATCTTACCTTACTCAATCTATGTTGGAGCGCTTAGCGTGACAGACAGGACACTAGGTACAGGCGCGGTTTTTTATTATTTTTTATAGTTTAGTGAGACACTAGGCGATGTAGACAACATTTGTGTTTTATACTTACTGTAAATGCGTCAGAACAAAAGTAACTGTTTATAGTATTATTAACACTCACCTAAGAGTAATATATTTTTTTAAATTGCTAAGTAAATATGGTAAAGATCCGCCAAAAAAGTCACGGATACGGATATTACTTCTACCACGAATATCCGCGCATACGGATACGGATATCTTTCTTTCTTCAATTGCCACCGTTTCACAAGGTGTTATTGACGTACAGAAAAATCGACGAAAGAAATTCTTGAAAGATACAAATATTACTAACACGCCTAAGAGTTTCTCAATGATTGCAAAATAACCCTATAGGTATAAAATTGTATCTATGTATTGAAAATGAATATGGTAAAAGATCCATCAAAAAGTCACGGATACGGATATTTCTTCTATCACGAATATCCGCGGATACGGATACGGATATCCAACACATCACTAGCATTTATGCCGTCCACATCGTCAATATTCAATCAATCTCACGAACAGTATTCAAATAACAATGCAATTCGTTTGTGGGCTTATTGTTGTATCCATGTAGTGTTAAGTTGATAGATGTTTTGTTATGGCGCAATAATTTGATCGTCTTCCCCCGCGATCGGTTGCGTTATCGTAGGCGGTTTTTGAGTTTTTACGCAAGAAGCTACTTATTTATCTGTCTTGAACTGAAGAAATGAAATTAAATATTGCACAATTATAATAATTACAATTGCTACATGATGTAGACCTTGATGATATATTTATTTCTTTATACTCTGTTAGCGGTTATTCGTGATAACAATTTGGGATCATAAATATGTTTCAATGGCCACCGTTTCACAAGGTGTTACTGATATAGAGAAAAATAGCAAAAAATCCGTAACAGATATAAATGAGCTAAGAAAATATCAATTGAAAAATTGTCTAATTGTGCCTGTATCCAATTTTTTTTATATCTTCCTGGTTATTAGAACCTGTAGCTAGATAAAATAAAGAAATAAAAAGAAAATAAAAAAATAAAAATAAGAAAATAATGAGGAAATATTGTACTCTTTAAAACTAAAGTTTCTTTAAGACTAAATAAATTTTCAGTTATGTCGTATGCTTTTAATTTATGTATTACCTTTGCCTTTACTAAATACATAATGCTATGTTAGAAACAGGTAATTAAAAGAAAATGAAAGAAAAACCAGTTTTGATTTCACTTCCCTTCAAAGTGAATATACTTAATCTAAGCAAGGAATAGCTTCTGACTATATAAGCAAACTAAACCAAGTGATTATCCAAACCAAGTTTTTATGCTTGAGGCAAACCAGAATGAAATCGAAAGCTTGAAGATGTGTACGTAATATTTATCTATGATGGGATTTATTCAGGTTATAATTATGGTAAAATAATTTCAGAGACTGTTATAATTACAGAGACATAAGTTATTTTAATAAAATAACATCGAAATCGACGCCCGATGGCCCCAGCCAATCCAAAAATCAAACTCAAAACTTCTTATACAATACTTTTATTTCAAAGCAAAGTGGAACACAGTGTAAAATTGTATATCAAATTCAATTGAAGGATCACCATAAAGAAAGTTATGTTCACTGTTTATAATTAAAAACGAAAAAGCACAAAACATTAAATAAAACAAAAAATGGCACGGACGACCGTTTGTGGAGAATAAAGAAATAAAAGAAAAAAATAACAAAAAAACTTCACGAGGCTTATATCCTTTGGAGTTGTGATAGGAAGACCTATAAAACCTCTAAATATCTTAGAGTAGATACCGCCTGACGAAATAAACACGACAATAAACGCTACAGGTGTGTAGGATAGAAGCTTGCCTAATAAACTAGGTTCGTTTACACTCGCGCAAATCAAATATTAAAATTCCCCTTATCGTCGATATCACAAGCACGTAAAAACGCATAATTAAGCAAATAAATAACTAGAATTAAATTCTAAACTGTCTCTTTAGGCATCAGTCTGGTTGGGAATTGGTTGTATCCGAGATCGTGAGCGTCGGAATGATGATCACACCCTCGAATTTAATTAACCCGTGTGAGAATGAGTGTGTAGGCATTGTAAATAACACTTGCGAGAAAAACCAATATTTTCCCGATTTCTGGTTGTTATTTACATTGAATTAGAATTGTCTACAACATTGGATATCAATTGCTCAAAATCTATGCAGTTCTTCACATTCAGTTGACAATCATTTTCATGTGTATCTCGAGGTTTGTTGTTGTGTTGTCTCGTTCATCGCAGATACTATCTACGAAGTATCTACTAGATACGTCGTAATGACAGGAAAGCGATCTTGGTTGTTTATGGTCAGTAACAACTTTCATTTGCAAACGCTTCGGCCTTCAGATTGCACCTAACATGTCTCGTCCCTGCAACTTTTCGCTTTTATATACTGAGAAGTCATAGACATGTATTTATTAAGGCAAATGTTACTGTAAAATGCTGTATGCTGTATCTTGACGTTGAATTAATAACCCTCATAATCCTCCGTAAAGCAATTCTTGTGTTTCGGTTTGGAAAGGCGTGATGGCCGGCTATACTTACTAATGAGGTGGTGATATCGATAATCAACTTCACGTATGATTCAAACGTACCTAGGGATGATTACAAATGACTATGGACTGTAGTGACCACTTACCATCAAGTGGACTGCATGCTCGTTTGCTACGCTATATACCTACAATAGCAAAAAAGAAACATTTAAGAAGTAAACCTCGGATCTAAGAACCTTAATGTAATTCGTCATTGTCGCCATTACACGTAGTAATTTTAGTAGCACTTACGAGCTGTATAATATGACCTAATGCACGCTTTATTATGTTGCTACTGAGAACTGAGAAGTATCTAATGATATTATAATTTATATTTGCGAGTAGAGTTTAATTCTGGTTGCCACTTGGCACTCTGAACGCGTTGACTGCGTATTCAAATAAATCTAATGCTACGTTTGTAAAATTAGTAGTGTCTACTTATTTGCATGTTGTTGAAATGTTCTGCTGTGGGAGCTTAGTGGTTTAAGTTTCTTCTTATAAAATTAAAGCGGAATTCGATTTTGACGTATATTTTTTTTCAAATAGAAAAAGATGTATTATGATCTAACTACTCACTTCACCAACGGGGGAGAGAAAAGTCGTAAGGAAAGCAACATGAATAGATACGATTTAGAATCAGAATAGTTGACAACAAAATATTCTGTCGCATTACGAGAAAGATTAAGTATTTTTATGATATTTTGGCATAAAATCATAATAAAAATTCATACTAATTTACTAAGTTACCTCTTTACGTATGTTTGTGCTTTGTTACTTAGTATTGCACGTTCTCAATAATTAAAACGTATCTTTATACGTAGTCGTGCGTATAACAGGATTAGAACAGCTTATATCCATTTGCGACAAAGGGTTTCTTGTGCAAGAGCATGACTCGTCTCTATTTGTCTGACGTATCGAGGTCGGCGTGCCTTAAGAAATTAAGATCTCGGGATCCAACGCCTTGCCTAAATTTCTTAACATATTGTTTAATTGTTACAATAATAATGATAAGATAATATGCATTATCAAGATATATTTTTTACTCTCTATGCGAATATTTTTTTTCGCTAAATCGTTATCCCTGTAACTTTTGTTTGATCTTAATTGTTGCTCCTGTTTAAGTACTTAAAATAAATATTTCAGTAGGGAAAAATAACGACAATCTAAATGACGATCAATTAAAAATTTTCAAATATTTTCCTTCATGGTATTTTGATTGTTATTGCATGAGCATCGTTGTCCATATAGGACCTACAACGCCGCCTCATAAACCCTTAGTGTAGTTATTAGAGAGCATATGTACCTATTGAACTTAATATGATAACTTAAAAAATATTTTCCTTGTATTTACGTACTGAACTTAATATAGTAACCTAACAAATATTTTCCGTTGGTTTCAGACGGCAGAAAGAAGCACCGGTTGGGAGACCCACAGAGTGCGTCTCAATCGGGTCCCGGGGTACGGGTTCGGGATCGCCGTGTCGGGGGGTCGCGACAACCCTCACTTCGCGAGTGGGGACCCCTCGATAGCTGTGTCTGATGTGCTCCGAGGCGGACCTGCGGAGGACAAGCTACAGTGAGTATC
>DWNR01001881.1:0-14122 GCA_018250455.1 Polygonus leo | reverse complement strand
AACAGACAAAAATTCTAAAAACTGTTGGAACGTGTTCTGTTATCGATCCTAAGTACCCCCCAGCCAACTTTTTTTTGAATATATTCCATGTACAGACTTTCATCCCTCTTTAGCTTTATTGTATGTATAGATATCGATTATTTTTATCGATCTTGTCCACATGTAGGTTTGCCCGAGAGTCGAACCACTGGCGTAAAAGGTCGAACTCTTAACGACTAAGCCATCACTGCTTATGAATTCAAATAATCAGGAGATCAGAACATTCCAACCGATCCGACATTTCTAGAGGCACTTATTGGAATTTATTGTTAAGGCTCTATTGACATTTGGTTTCAGAATGTGTTTAGCGAAATAAGTTATTGCTTGAACTATTATTGTTATCGTTAGTTTTCACGCCTTAAATACTCAACCGATCATGAATAAAAAATAATATACTAGCTGTTCCACGCAACTTAGTTTGCGTCACATAGGAGAGAGTGGATTTCCCCGTTTTTACGTTTTTGGTTGATACTCAGCTCTTATTGGTTGTAGCGTGATGTTATATAGCCTACAGCCTTCCACCACAACCAGTAGTTCCTGAGATTAGCGCGTTCAAACAAATAAACAAACTCTTCAGCTTTATATTATTAGTATATATTAGTATAGATATTATAATAACGAAACAGATGGTAAAATTTTTTGCGATACCAATAGCCGCGGGTTCAAGCTAGTAAGAGAACAAGAGAAACAAAATAAGAAACGTAATATTTTGAAACGACTTCCCAAAACTCAATTCGGTGCCTTTAGGTTATTTAAGAGATTAAATAACTAATCTAGCTGCCTTGTCAGACGACCACCCGCCACGGTAGAAATAAATGTTCCCTTTTGGTCATTCAATTTCCAGAAATATTCACTCACACATAAATTGGTTCCAAAGTTATCTTAAATGTGTTATATTTCCGGGAATGCCTTAAAACTAAGAACTTCCTGCTTTTTCAGATTTAATAATCTTTGTATGTTTAAAAACTTCGTGTCACAGTGTTAGTTGCCATACTCCTCCAAAACGGCTTAACCGATTTTGATGAAATTTTACATATGAGAGTTGGTTATCTATTTTTCAAAAACCTAAGAGATAATGGTGGTCCACCCAAAAAAAAATATTTTCTATTTTTGGACAAAGATTTTTATTTCTATTTTTTTATGACGTGGCAATAAAAATACATACAATCCTAATTTTTCTCCCTTCTACCATCAACGCCTATTTTTGAACAGCGATATTAGTATTTTTATTTATATGGCGTAACAACGTTAGCCGGGTCAGCTAGTTTGTACATAAAACTTGCGGTTTGAATCTAGTTTAGACCTGACATGGACCCATTATAATTAGTCTGTTCCTATTGCTAATGGGAGTGAGCAATTTAAATGCTGAAACATGCCCGTTACAAAAACGTCAGCGAGTCGTTTTAAAGTTTAAAGTTACGAGGACATCTATTTATATGATAATGTATTCACTATTCGTAGTTATACGGGCGTTCCCCGCAACAAAATTTGTAATCATTTCAGCCTTAAGTGCTTTTGTCGGAAAAATCTCCAGTCTCTATGTAGTGCCTTGGTATACCCCGATACTTATAAATAAGGATAAGTTTTAGACTTCATGAAAATAAAACGGAAACACAAATACACGAATAGATATTACCGCCAAATTATCTTTAATCGTGATTTAGGACTGATTTCAAAATAGTTGACCCCGGTATAAGTTATTACTGAATTATTATATTGAGGACAATTTTGGATTTCTCCCCATAACATTAAAAATATACAAAACATTGGATTGCCAATGTTTTGTATATTTGGTAGTATTATGCCCTTAAGGCAAATTTTAACTCCAAATATTCCATTTCGGGTTACAACGTGCTTTAAAATATTCGTACACCATTCATATCTTTGTTAAAGAACTTTCTCGCTGTCGAACGCTTTGCATAAGTCTATACAAGTGACAAAAACCTACAAAGAAACAAAGCAACAGCCACGAGAAACAAAGTAAGCTATAATTGCCCAAAGGATTTGCATTTCTGAACGTGGCCCATCAACACCATGGCGTGTCATTGTCTTGCAAATTGTTTGCACCGTTTACGATCATGAGATGCGGGGAGCTAACGGTGTTTCTGAAGGCCTGAAATAAGTATCTTATACATTGGTAAAGTAAGGTCGTATTGTGGTAATGTGGTGTTATTTTAAGTGTTTCACTTGAATAAAGTATAGCTATAAAAATGTATAGACATTTCTATATAAAAGACAGAATAGTTCCACAAAAGTGCTGGTCAAATTGTCATAAAAGTAATGGTGACGTGACACCGTGTCACTCATGCTTTTGAAAAATGTATTGGATGAAACAAAGGAAATACAAATGAACAAAGTTTCTTTATCTATGGTCTTCATCGTCTTATCAGGTCGTCAAAGTGGCCCGTTTTGACACACTGAAGCTATTGACGCTAGACACATAACGTATCTAGAAATACATACATATAGAGACACATATAAATATTGTATCCAAACTGTTATTTTTTTTCGAATTGTGTAGTTGCTGTTAGTTTACAGCTTTACCGTGTGTTTTATGGCAAGCCAACTAAGGGCTCAGCCGGGACAGAAGACATGGGCCAAACTATTATAATTTTCCAAATATAATAATACGCCGCTTCATTGTGGTTGATACGTATTGTGTGTCCTTAAAATGTGTGTTTTTGGTAATATATTTTTAATTTTTACATATAAATAATTAATTAGGCCGTAATAATTATTACCTAATGATATACATTCATATAAAGTTAAATATTGATCTAGAACAGCAAACTTATTATTTGTTAAAACACGAGATTATTATTTTGGGACAACTATACAATAAGTGTATATTTCTTTATAATTTTTATACGTTCTATGGTTAACCAGCTTCGATCACGTAATTACAGTTTGATCAATAGCGTTACTTAGAAAACCAACCGGTACTTAATGTGAATCGAATCATTGATAAGATAATTTGCATTAAGTTCATTATAATCAGATTTGCACTCTATAATGACGTTTAAGTATGGCTGTGATTATCTAAAGAAATCACAGATAATAAAAACCACAAAGCTATTGGCTTTCTTGTGCAATGGACAATAGCAAATGTGTATGCCAAAGGCTCTCATGTGGTTGCATAAATAATGACTAGTTACGTAATGTAACTTCTTTATGTGTTTATTTTTTAGAAGGTGAAGTAACTCTATTTCTTTGAAAGAGTATTACTCCTTATTATGACACCTCCTGTCTAATCACAGACACTTAATACATAAATTCAATACCAAAAAATATATATTTTACAGTAAAATAGTGTCTTTCTATATATTTAGACACAACTATCATCTACTTTACTTCTTAGTTTAAACTATTTACTCTATAAACCCATTTTTATTTAACCAGTCAACTTCTTTCTCACATGCTTGTTCAATTCGTTACCGGGACACGTTGGATCAATATTAGCGCATGTCAGTTATTGTTTACAATAGTAACTTTTCATTCTTCATAAGTGGAATTAAGACAAGCGGCAACGCCATTAAAAGCAGGTAGGACGGTTCTTTCATCTTATTATTCTGACTCTTAAACCTAGGTCTCACGAATAAAGAAGATGATACTTGACCAAAGTCAGTTTTAATAACATTCTTAAAAAATATTATTTTTAAATTAAAACAAACAACGATGATGATATTGATGTTGTGTTTAGCGTGTTCGTTACTACAAATGAACAATTCTCTACTAAAGAATCTACATACTAATAAATGTGGGCCTAAAGTAATTTTAAAAACACTATGTAAATAGTAAAGATGTAAATCTTCATAATATATTTGTTTCTATAATCTTTGTTATACATCCACACATTAGAGGAACTTAGGTAATGCCTAATGAAATTCTTTACCAGTCAACCCTTTTAAAGATGCGTAAATACATGGTGTAGTGTTTTGCAATCAGTGCTATGTATAGTATAGTCAGCATGCTAAATATGGAAACATAAATTAACTACGTTCCTTTACTAAACTTATCTTTCGAAAATTTAATTTATTTACGCATCGCGAATGTTGTCTAATTTTCATCGCATGTCATTAAAATATAACGTTACGAGATAGACTTTCCGATTCATATGCGCCACCCACCGGAACAGCCTGTTGCGGTTTCTCTCGTGCACAATTGTTTGCCTCGGTTCCATTCAGGTTTCCACAATAAGCGTATTTGCTCGTCTCATTTGCATAACACAGTATATAGTAGCGTAAACCGTAAAGCTATACGTAAGGCGCCGTTAGTATTGTACCTTCTCGGCTAATCAAAGTTATGTTCATGTTCATGTTCGTGAATGAACTTTTCGGAGTGTTGATTTGCGGTTTTGTGAAGCAATCTCGTGAATTGTTGACCTGAATTCTAGGTTAGTAAACAATAGAGTATTCTAGTATACTGAATGTTTGTCTTTTTAATTTGTAAACCTTTTATTTGTTTGTTGTTACTAAGTAAGTTGCAAAGCGATAGTTACTTTTATGAAATGCAATTTAGATAAACAACAAGATTCGTGGTTGAAAACATTTTCATTTTCTTATGTTATGCGTATGAATAAAACATACTCTAACGGTGAACACTCATACGTCCTTGAGATTCTCCACAAAGTTTTCTCAGTAAATGCGTGTGATGTCATTTAGTTACTGATTTGATAATTTAGAATCTTGAGTTTTGAGTAGCTCTGTGTTGAGAAGTCTCTTCTCAAAATAAGTTATACCTACGAAACTATGTTACTGGTACCTTTATGCATTGAAGTTTTTAATATGTAAATAAATCTAATGTATAAAATTCTCGTGTCGCGGTCTCATGAAATTTTGTGAGAATCGGTCAACATCTATCTTTCATACCCCCAAAATGTTTAGGGGGGTCCGGTCTACCCCTTAATTTTATTTTTTGGACAAAATTTGTTAATTTATTTTTTTATGATGTGGCATTAAAAATACATACAATCCAAAATTTTCACCCTTCTACCATCACCCCCTATTTTTAATCGATTTATTTTTTACCTATACGACAGAACAACGTTTACCGGGTCAGCTATAATAAAATAATATTGGCTTTATAACATTAGTTAAAAATACACTCGCGAATATTTCAAAACCTAGATTTTAATTAGGTTTTTTGCTTATTGTGTAACTTGAAAGTCTTGTTAACATTATAAAATTAAACTTTACTTACATTTAAATCTGAACAAACACCTCATTATTCCAAACACGTTGGTTTATGCATCTCGGTGTTGATTTCACTACATGCAAGTCAACGTTGGAAGTAGTGATAACCATCTCTACATTACACTAATGTGTACTATTCTACTTGAGTTGGTTGGAACCGTACATGGAAATATGGATACTGTCCAACAGTATGAGACAAGAATATAATCTTTGTTGTGCATCAAATATATGCACTATAGTAAGCGATAGCAATTAAAAAAGATGTGTTTTTATTAAAATATTGATCCCAAATATTTATAAAAATCCCTACCGCTACACATCCCCGCTATACATCCCTAGCCTTTATTTAAATATTGAACCTTAGAAATGAAAAAACATTGAGGTTTATCGGTAAAAAAGAATATTCAAGCTTATTTTAGCCAAGCAAATATTTCATCTAAGGATTTATTTACGATCTCATCGTTCCCTAAATGTATCTCCCATGCTAAGGAACCAGCACTTCTTATTCTTTGTAGAAATTGAACTGTCTCCATCAGAAGTCGCAGAGAAAACTCGCAAAGTGCTTAGTAAAATACTTAAGCACTTAAGTGAAATTGTACGTCAGTCCAAGTAGAGTTGTCGTTTTCACTTAAGGCTTGCTTACTTTGATTTCTGTTCACGTCTTACACCGGTGTTTCGATTTTAAATTACTTAATCTGCCTGCTTACATATGCTAGAACGCAAACTACATATATAGTCACTTTTACTATGGTATTTTTTATTTCCATTTAAATTAGTATTAGAAACGTTTTTGTTTTGGCCAACTTCTGGTTATTAAGTTGGAATGCATCATCAGGCATTTTCTATGCATCGTCATTCATATTTAATTACATAAAGTTGATTGACCATTTGTTTTATTTTACAAGTTGATTTTGTTAATTCTTTTCTTTTTAATGCACATTGAATTAACTAACATACCTCTGACTAGATTACAATTAGCGATGAATACCATATAATGAAGGCAATTAGAACATATCTAGGTAATTTCTTGCGAAGATGAGCGAGAGCGCGTGTTATATGACCACTACAATTAAAACCGCTATCTTTTACGTCAATAACAATTGAATTAACAATTAATAATTCACTTTTCTTGTATTGTTTACACTTACGAAAAAATATTTTATACTTTTCACATTTTTATACATTTCGGTTTTTTTATTATTTAATTATGCAAGTAACACAATTAGTTCATAAAAGTGAAATAAATAAACTTTATAAATTAACCATTGTGGAGTAAAATTATGCGCGAACAAATTATTTAACATCATTACGAAACCAATTTTATTATTGTAAAACTGTTATACCAAGAATTACATATACGAGTACATAACTTAAAAGTGGGTTATGTTGTCTACATCAAGGTGTGATTATGGTACCGTATGGGACAGTGACGTAGTGAAAGTAGAAGTTACATAAGATACCCGTTTTTCTATAAAACATTGGAAACCAGTATGGTACTAATATAATTATATTTAATTGCTTTCTTACAAGATTGTTGTACACAACTGTACTTTGTCACCTCGTTTTTCTTGTGTCGAGATCGAGATATGTCGAAAGTGAAATCAATAAACTTGATTAGTATGTAACTACGCAGCGATCGGTATTTATAATTCCAGATTTACCTTCCTGAGTACAAGGGATTATTCAAGCAGTTGCAATTTACGTTTATATACATTATAGATCACCAAACTATTATTTATACATATGTATAAATTATCCGCATTATTTCAGATATAAATGTTATAAAGAAAATTTAAATAAACAACTTAAAAAGTCATACATATTTTCACTTTTGCCGCATGATAAGAATTTATTATATAGTCATTCAACACCAGTCAGGACATGTTTTTTCTATATTTATCAATCATGATTCCGATAAAATGAATATTCTCAATTTCTCATACAAAATTGGTTTTTAAGCTTTACTAGCAATTCTTCGCGTAATGATATAGCAATTTACTACAAAATTTTTTTCATGTAATCGATTCTAATCCAGTTACTACACATTACAAAAAGTTCAAAAATGATCGACCTTGACGCCGCATACCTTAGCGAACAGCCAATGACCAAATGACCAGCATAATTTACTACGTAGTATTGGCGCGCGCCTCATCCGCAGATAACGCAAATATTTTACCTATATCGGTTTTTACGTCCTTTCGCTAGAGTAAGTTATATATCAATTAAGGAACAAAATGTTTTTTTGTATTGTTACGATGTTTTTACGTTATATTATGTACGTATAGGTACGTAAAAGATTTAAATGAGACTCATATATTACTGAGTTCGTTATCGTGCGCATACCTATTAGTAGCGAAACTGGGAAAAACTTTTTCACTTGGTTTTGTAAATACAGTCGTTAGGAATTTACTTACTAAAAGGTCACAATATTAACATAGTATCAAATTGTATAAAAAATATGTGGTCTTAAGACACAATTATTCGTTCCCATAACTAGTGGTACATCCATAATTATATTACGCACTTAAGTAAAAAAATTAAAATTTTCAGGAAAATGATATACAAGGCGTGGACATAGAAGCGTTTGATGCGTCCATTAAGGTGATGTTTGAAAGACGTGTGACAGATATAACCTTTGTTTTACACTATGACATTTACTTAACATACTCAGGGCCGTAATAATAAAGTGAACCCAAGATTGACCGATCCTAAGTGCGATTAAAGTACTAGATAATGTACTAAAAGTCGTACTTAAGATCGATATCAATGTTGAGTTCACTTTATTAATACGGCCCTCAGTCTATCTACCCGTACTTGGCTGAATCATCTTTGGCAATCATGTTTGGCATTCATTTCAAAATTTTCCAAATTCTTCAAAACGAGTGCTTACTTCTTGGCTCTTCAGCTTGGCATGTCCACTTGTTCAACTTATCCAAGAATGATCAAGATAAAAGTCTTAACCACATCTTATATAATGTTACTATCAGTCTTTGTTGTGGTTTTCTAAGTGTTCTCAATTAAGTTATAATTTTCCTTTAACTAATATTAACTTAATATTTTATAGGAGTTGCAAGATATGCAAAATCGTCGTCACCAGGACAACTTTATGCCTTCACAGAAGACGGTGGTTCCTCTGAACCGTTATGACGAACCCGATCGCATGGTGGCTCGTGCCTTGTACGCTTTCAATGGTCAGACATCGCGAGAACTCAGTTTCAGGAAGGGCGATCTGATAAACGTACGTCGTCAAATCGACTCCAATTGGTACGAAGGAGAAGTACACGGAAGAATAGGGTTGTTCCCGTACAATTATGTCGAGGTAAGCATTACAAATTATATATCATTGCAAACAGTTTATTTTTGTTCGTTTATGGTCAATTGTGTATTAAATATATTAATAGTAGGATAGCTACAAAGTGCACTTTTAATTTAAAAAAATATTTTCGATTGCAATTATGTAGTTCATGTACAAATTAGGTATATATTATGTAAATATGAAAACAATGTAATAACAACGTAAAGAATCCCTTATTCCTGAAATTTCCACCTGAGACCTTGTATTAATTAATTGAATATTTAAAAAAAAAAAATACATTAACGATGCTCCTTTGATTTGCATTCTAAAGTAATTCTCAAATATCGTCATATTCAAAGTAATTCTCAAATATCGTCAAAATTTTCAGCTATTAAAAGGCGACGTCGCTCAAACACCCAAGAAGCCCGCGGTGGTGGAGGGTAGAGCGCGAGCGAAGTTCGACTTCACAGCGCAAACTAACCTCGAGCTGCCGCTGAAGAAAGGCGAGGTTGTGGTACTAACGAGACGAATCGACCAAAACTGGTGGGAAGGCCGCAACGGGAATAAGACTGGCATCTTCCCAGACAGTTATGTTACCGTGTTGCAAGAACCCAGTTTGGGAAAACTTGGTACGTTATTTATACCTATATATTTTTTTATACAGTTCTAGTTATTCTATATCTTCTTCGGTCATTGCGAAGCCAAATAGTCGAATCATTTCTAAATATAGAATTTTTCCTCAGTTAATGGCAAGTTAAAAAAATCTTGCACATTTTCGCTTTTGCTCACAAAACTTAAACTAAAAATGATTCTCCTTTGACTACTGAAAGATTTTTTATCATATGAAGCACGCATTTCACCTAACGGTAGAATATTTCTCAAATGACGCCTTAGTATTATGACAATTTACAGTAATCACATTTTTTACAGAAACACAAGCCAGCTCAGTAGACAAGCCAGTGGCGTCGCCAGCGGCGCATGGACTACTCAATGGCTCGGCCAAGAGGAGCATGGGCGCGCACAGCTACACGCCGCAGCAGAACAGCCCGGCGCTGGCCAACGCGCCGCCCGCTACCCAGCCTTTACCTGGTTAGTCAGTTTTACTTACTTCTATGACTACATTAGCAATGGGGGAAGCAGGGTGTTATCTAATGGAAAGTGTTCATCGTCACTTATGGACGTGTGGCACAACACCGGAGTCGCGAATGAGGAGTTTCATATGCATTTTTTTAAAGAAGCTAATTTGATTCGTAAAAGTAGTCCAACTATCAAAATACAGTAAGACAAGATTTTTTATATATGGAGTTATGGATATACGCAATCGTCGAGTTTGCAGAATAAAAGTTGTATCAAAATGAATAAAAACTGAACTCCTATTATAAGTATGGATTATTATCGGACCATTTCCTTGTACCTTGAAGATAATGTCACAGAAATAGGGGTGGGGGAGTAAAGCTATACAACGATACGAATACCTACATCTTAGAATATTTGTATGTTGCATTGTCTGTAAAAAACATTTTATGTACTAAATACTGTTACGCATGTCTAAATATGACTTATTGCAAACACTCAAAAATTGTTAAAAGCAAAGGCTTACCCAATTATCAATTATTATTAATTAGTCATTAATCTGTTCCAGGTTATGCAACGAAGCAACCGCAAAATCTGCTGACTCCGTCGGAGCGCGGCTACGGCCCGCCGACCGGCGCTGGCGTAGATCTGAACAACTCGGAGCCACTGTACGTGGATACAAATGCTGAAGCTGTGCCGTAAGTATTTTTTCTTCTTCAGGTGACTATCCGAAAACATTTATTATCAATCCCAAATAGGATTGGTACCTTAGGTTAAATAAGTAGGCGTTGCTACAAATGAGGACTAAGATGTTCCGCTTGTTCTTACTTAAGTACCTATAGACGGTAAACATGACTTTTCAAAATTGAAACACAAGAATTAGAAAAACAGAAGAGTGGCGATGGTACCTTCCTGGTCATACTACACGAGTTCTATCATCTACATCTTACCTTACCTTTATATGTATACAGTGTTAAATTTATTGTTACGTTATATTAGATCTCCTCTCTTTTTGTACAATTTACACAACATAGATTATTTACAATGTGCACTATGATATTTCTTTTCATATTTTAAAATCAGTATATTTCATTATTTAAAAAACTCAACCTATTTAACTCGGAGTCGTTGAATTATTAAAATATAAATTTAAATACAAAATTATCTACATTTTTTATACAGATACCGAGCCATGTACAAATACCGTCCACAAAACCCGGACGAGTTGGAGCTGAATGAGGGCGACACGGTGTACGTGCTGGAGAAGTGCGACGACGGCTGGTACGTCGGCTCCTCGCAACGCACCGGACGATTCGGTACTTTCCCAGGTAAGGGCGGAATTACAATTATTAGTTAGCAGGTACTATTTATCATCTATATAATTGACACGCATTTCATGATTATAATAACAAAGGACTGTACTTTGCAAATAAAAATAAAAACAAACTAAACATTCATATAATGATTGTCTAAAAATTATATTCTTACGATACCAAAAAGGCATTTTGATGTTAAGGGAAACGGCGTAGAAACGACGCAGAAACTCTGCTTTAAACTCCATGACATTAACATTTTAATAAAGCAAATTAAATTGAAATTGTTTAATGTGTATTTTTCATGTTTCTTACCTTCTGACAAAAAGACAGAATCGTTTGTAACGCCCAAAAACTGATGTCGCAAATAGTGATTGTAGGTTACTTTATGCCATATTATGCTACACGTAGACTCAGTTATGATATAAAATAAAAGCTCTTCCCTATCTATAACTAAAACAATATTTCATGCTCGAATTGCTGTGGTATAGTAACAATTACATTAATGTAAAAAATTGTTTAAAAACTACATAATTCGAAGATTATTATTTAATTCGCCAGGTAACTACGTGGAGCGCATCTGATAGCGGCCACCGTCGCTGCTGCGGCGCTTGCGTCGCGCCGCGCTCTGCGGCCGCCGCGCGCGCTCGCCGCACGCGCACCGCCTCGGCCCGCGCTAGCCCTGCACAGCGTATACTAG
Source organism: Polygonus leo (assembly GCA_018250455.1). Taxonomy (NCBI): domain Eukaryota; kingdom Metazoa; phylum Arthropoda; class Insecta; order Lepidoptera; family Hesperiidae; genus Polygonus; species Polygonus leo. The sequence continues at coordinate 2,509 of DWNR01001881.1, read as the reverse complement.
CGTGGGGTTGCCAGTAGCATGTGGTTTATTTTCCCGAATATAGGGCAAATTGTTAGTTTGTTATTCATAATAATTATGTCGATGTTGTTGTAGTGTTCATTGGTTAGCTAATATGTTCTAATTTGGAATGTGAGCTATAGCAGAAAGTAGGTTTCATTGTTTTCTTTGAGGACAAGTTGTGCTTGTGTTTTATTATTGTAGAGAATTTTAAATACCGTATGACCGTGAATACTGAAGATATTTTGTATCATACCTACTAAATCTGGCAACCCTACGTTAGGCGTTTACAAGATGGCGTGTTCGATATACGAAACGGAATTTACAACCATGACGAATGTACGAAGAGCTAAAGAATAATAACCTACGCTGGTTTACAATGATGATAATAGTAAACATCAACTATTCATATTCAATGGTCATGCGTTAACTGTATTATACAGAAGTTTGTATTATAACACAGACTTAACTATTCATGGAGAAAAATGCGATGTAGATACGACCGCTCATGGAGTAGAATCAAAGTTGATCTGAATAATGTAACGAGAATTTGGTGTTAGTAACGTAGAAAAATAAATCTTGTACGGGTAGGTGGCCTAGATGTGTCTATAATCCCGAAGCCGAGTACCGAATACAGTCGTATTTAAAATGACTAGGACGATATGCCTTTGTAGAGAAAAAGGTTTCCGAGACCGTAGTAATTGTAATGTTACCAAAACTATACCATGACTTTTTATAACATTTTATATCTTAATAAAACTAAGTATCGATGTTCATAGATTATAGACAATGCAGTATTTATTAACAATCGTTACATATCTTCATTTCACATTTCAATAATTTTAGGCATCTGGCGTAACTACGAAATGTATCTAGTTGGTCGTGACATAGATTATAGTTTATTTAAACGTGTTATAACACAAATAAGCACAAATTGCCAAAAACTATAACAATAGCCTATTGAGATATTATGATTTTGATAATATTTCCTTAACCTTTCTACATATTATGTTGTATTATCTAAAAAAAACACCGAGAAATGGATATTTAACAATAATAATATAACCTGCCCAAAGTTGATTTATGCGTCCCAAAGAGTATGTTTATTGAATAATGGTGTTGTATAATTGTATAAAAAATAATAAAAATACTTATATACCTGTAAAGTTGTTTAGTAGATATAGTAATTTATTTAAAACGACGGAGCGAGAGTTCGAGCTCATCTTTTAAAAGTAACATTTTAAAAGAATGTAGCTGGATATGTGGTTAACTATTTTGTGTCAACTAACACATTTTCACGTCTTCAATTCAGTGTCGCCAGCCTAGAACCTGTTTTTCCACTTGCTATAAATTTTACAACTTACTTGACAGATGACGTCTGTCAAATAACTGTTGAGTGGGTTATCAATTTGCAAGCAAGTGGCAAATCAGGTCGTCGATTTCAATATTTCAATATAAATGTAGTTAGCTTCGGAACAAATTATTTTATGCTGAATCTGACTTCAATTGCTAGACTAAGGGTTGATATTTAATAGCTATTGTGGTACATACATGTGAGCAAAAGTCAAACTTTGAAAATTAACACAGTTTTGACATTTTGTGACGTGACATTGGCGTTATTAACCGCTACTAACATAATTATTAATCAAAATAAAAGCGTGTTAATATCCATGAAAATCTTGGATCACACAATATCATGTATAAGTTACAGCATTATCTTAACTATACATATAATCGTATATATACACATCGCAATACTCATGACACTATGCAATGATGATTGTATATAGGGCGAGTAATTTTTGGCAACGTTGACAATACAATTTATATGCTTAATTTAAAGTAAGGTATATTGGATATAATGGTATAGGAGTGCTATTAGTCGGATATTGAAGTATATGAGCTAAATGTAACTTCTTTTTTATTAAATGAATTTGTCATAATTAATGTAAGTGGCTTTAGAATGTCTAGTCAGACGCAAATTGTTTAATTTAATTTTAAATTTTCTATAATCAATGCAAAAATTTAAGGGAAAATACTATTTTCGTTAGATTTTTGTATGACATTTATAATTCATTTAGTTACAAATTTTCTTATTAGATATACATCTGTGTCGTAATCAAAGTTTAATAAATGTATGTTTCTATGTATCCTACCCGTAAGCTTACCAAAATGTCTCCTCGCCCTATGTAAATGCTTGATTTGTGTATTTCGTACTTCTTCCTTATTTAACCTATTGTTATATTTACTTTTGTTAATTTATTTTTAGAAGCACAAATGTTTTATTTTGTTGTTGACACCTCGACATAAAATGTAACATTAATTGCTATTGTTTAAATCATCACACCTAATAATATAATATTTCTATTACATATGAGTTTTATTGGTAAACCCAAACCTTTCTTTTGCCGATTTTATCACTACCAAAATGACGAAGAAGTAATCTATACATATAATAAAGCTAAAGAGGGTCGAAAGTCTGTACATGGAATATATTAAAAAAAAAGTTGGC
>DWNR01001880.1:0-14122 GCA_018250455.1 Polygonus leo | reverse complement strand
TTATCTGTTTGTCTGTTTATTTGACCGCGCATCACGTAAAAACGGCTTAACGGATTTTGATGCCAACTTGACTAATTGACCGTGTTTTAGGCCATAAAAATTTAACCCCTAAAAGAATGGGTAGCGGGCGGAGCCGCGGGCACAGCTGTGTGTGCGTGTGTGTGTGCGTGTGTGCCAATGTACATATGTTTCTAAAAATAATCCGCAGCTCAAGAAATCTATCGTATACCTTCTTTATTCGTCATTATAACGCCTTCCACTGATTCATCCTCCATTATACGATCAACTATTGGATTTACGTTATTAATTGAAGCTGTCTGAAAACAAAAAAAATAAATTCATCATCGAATCATCATTATACAAATACTCCCATCTAAGTTCTGTCCCCTTTCTTCCTCATGATATAGATATTCGCTATTATGGATTTGGGAATGTATTGTCGGTTTCTTGTTGACTATCGAACGAATGGCTTGTTAGCCCCATTGGCTGCATCAATAATTTAGGGAAAAACCTTGATTTCCTACAAAATATGTTAATAAACAAAATGAGTCCCTTATGTCACTGAACCACCGGGGTGTACCACGGAAAAACTACTGGGTAAATTTTCATTAAGTCTTCTTCTATACTTGACCCTTATCAAAACAATATCGCGATATCAATTTAATATATAGTTTTAGGGATTGTTGCAAAATAATTTAATAAGACTTTATAAATATAATTTCTTAAGTAACGCCTGATAATATTGATTTTATAATACAAAGATATTAACGTTTTAACCATGATTTAATCAGTATCAGCTAGAACATATCATAGATTTATTTAGAGTTTATCATAAATTACGAGATTTGTAAATAAATTGAGAATAGAAATGAGGATAAATTCCAAACCACTAAACATGACTATCAGATTAAATAACTTACCGTTTTGACCAGCCATTCATCTCTAGAATCTTTTAATAAGTTTGAGATTATTTTCATTATTACCTGCAAATATTTTTATAAATATACTATAGTTCGCACATAAGAAGGTTCTATTTATGGTCAAAAATATATTTGTCTATTTTTAGTGATAGATCTAATGCTATTTTATATTTTGAATTTATATTAGCATAATACAAATTTACCCTCATCATCAGAAATTCAGAATTGAGGAGTTGTGACTTGAAACTTGTTATGTAGTTTCTGCTTAGTATTCGCAACATTAATTTCATAGTGGCAAATGCCAGAGTTACAGTTTTAACAGACAGTACTACTGCATCATCAAAACATGGTTTTTCGCAATAATGTCCAGTTTTGAATTTACGCTATATACACCTTATTATTTACTACGCATTTCAAGATATTGCATATACAAAGTATTGAAGAGTTTGCTGATGTTCCTTCGAGGTTCAAGGTCAAATTATTCTGAAGAATCTTTTCGATACTACAATGAATCCACAGCAAAATCCACGAGGAATTTCCTCGTAGTTTTTCATACTTTAAGATCAAATAATTATGAAAAATAAATGGGACCAACGCTGTAACAAGACCTACCAAACAAAAAAAGAATCATCAATATGCGTTCAGATTTGGCGGAGTAGTCGCGTAACAAACATACAAAAAAAATCTACTGTCATGGCCTACAGCCTAAAACCTTCTCATTCGGACAGAAGATTCGATAAGCAATGTGGCAATAACAGGTAGTGCCAGTGAACCGAATTTACACCAGAATTTTGAACACTTTTCCAATCCCAGAACAATGCGTTTTCGCGAGTCCAATCATACGAATCGGAGCATCACCTTCTACAATCATACTTAAGTCCGTTATTCTCAGTTTAGGTGCAGATTGCTGTGACCACTCAACTTCAGGCAAATTACATTTATACTGTTGACACCATGGAGCATTTTTTCCTCTCAAATTTGCCCAATCGCGTTTTATTGTTGCTAGTCAGAGTAAGTTAACTGCTCCTCGTAATCTTTCTTTACCCCTATTGTTTATGCCATGTAGATTAGGTGTAGAAATAGACGATTAAATCTTGAAAAAACGTAATTAATTCATAAAAAATATAATATTAGACGAAATACAAACTAATGGATATTTCTTGAAAAAAACATTGATAGTTCATTTGTAAGAAATCCATATTCTCACGCGCGGGTCATGGTGCAATTCAAGTATCAACAAATATTATAAACCAAGTTATTAACTATCTGTGCCAATTTTAAGCTATTGCATAGCTTTTTCGCGGGCTTTGAGCGCGGCGACCGAATCAAGAAATTCTGTATCGAAAATAAAACCTAATACCCCCCACTCTGCCTACCGGTAGATGGCTTTCGTATTGGCTAACTTCCTTCGGTGTATTGACGGCGTTAGCGTTGCCCCTTTAGCTGGATAAATGGCGGTGTTTTCATACAAATTATTTGATTGGACCAATGACCAACAATAGGAGTACAGGTATCTATCATATATTTATAATGCCACACTCACCGCATGTGTGCCCGTAAATATATAGGTATATAATTATAGGTATATATGTATACATAGGTGTACCTATATACAACACTGTATAATTTGTATAAATACTTTATGCTAAGACTTTATGCTAAGCTTTAAGTAATAAACGTACAAACATTCGCATTTATATTTTTTGCACAGCAGTAGGTGAATACATACCTCTATAGTTTTTCCAATTACAAAATAAACTTTAGCGGGTTCGATAAGACGATAACACAAAACAGAGCTCCCGTTCCAATCTCACGTTATCCCCTCTATCCAGAGTTCAATTACGAGCTATTCCCGATTTAGGTTCCCGTTCCTTTTTCGCTAGTTTCAGGACAACACACGTGGCAAAATCCTTGCCGGGAACCACTGCGATTTGTCTTCGCTTCGTTTCGATTCTAAATGCGATTAAATTGTCTAGTACATCCTGTTGGTCGTGGAATGGAATGTTAGTAGGTAACATAGATTTGATTTTGTATTGTTCTATTTATTTCCTTACGCAATTGCGTACTTTTTAAAATTGGTTAAAAATAAACAAATCTTTGTTTATTTTTAACCAATTTCAAAAAAGGTGGAGGAGAGTTTCTATGTTCAAGTGTTTTTTTTATTTGTACGACTTTATATTGCACCATAGATCCATTGCTGAGTACCTACTATATAGAATGTTTGATACAAGCTTCACGGAGGATTTTGAGGGTGAAGGTTGTACTTCCCTGGTCGGACTACGTAAGTTCTACCACCTGGTATGTTCGACGGCATTGATTATTCGTTTATATATATTTTTCACATATTTTATTCCAACGCAACTAAAACATGTATATTTCTTAACGGAACCAAACTTTATTAAAGTATTATGATAGAACCCTTATAGCAAAATCATAGCTTGGTTGTATTTCGACCACAAGTTATCTATATACACACCACCACCACAACAACCACCACCACAGTTTGTATAAAATGAATTTTATGTAATATTTTTTGAAGTAAATGCTAATTATTTTTTGGCTACCCTACCTACAGGCATTTGAGTGTAATTTTATTATAGTTAGATGTATTAAAAATAGTTCTATGGCTAAATAAAAAAACATAGTCGTATTACGACCACAAAGGATAAGGGGTACTAGTTCATATTCTAACAAGAAGTGCATTCCATAAAAATAAACTTCCGCACACGAAAAGCGGGTCGTACCACCACTCTTCTTTACTGCCACTTCGCAAATAGCTCACTTAGTCCTGCTGTACTTACGCTAATGTACCAGGACAAGTGCACGTCACTTATGTCCAATAAAACATATAACGTAAAACACAAAACAACAATACCAAAAAACAAAAGAAAGATACGTCACACCTTTGTATAAAATGAATTTTACGTAATATATTTTCTTAATTAAATGCTAATTTATGGCTACCCTGCATGCATTTCAGTGCCATTTTTTTGTACTTAGATGTTTTAAAAATAGATCTGACACAGTTATCGTACATCGAATAACAGGTATTTGTCAGAAAACGAGTACTAACAACAATTGTACATACTGTACAATTAAGCTAAAAATCTCTGTCGACTATACTAGTCTAAGATTGGAATTAGAAGGGGCCTTCACCCATGTGTTTAATGGATGAGAATTATTTTATACGAAATTTAATATGTTAAAAAATAAATCGTGAGTTGGTTGGCTGAAAAATCCTGGCCAGAGTTCTTAAAGCTCGCCAAAATTATATATTTTTTGTACAAATGAAATTGAAATGAATCATATTTTATGAAATACTAGCTGTGCCAGCGGCTCCGCCCGCGTGGAATTCGGCGTTCATATTACATTTTATAATTCTGAAAAAAAGTAGTCTAAGTTACTCCTTATTTCACCAGCTATCTGCCAGTAAAAGTCCCGTCAAAATCGGTCCAGCCGTTCCAGAGATTAGCCGGAACAAACAGACAGATAGAGAGACAGACAAAAATTGTAAAAAATGTTATTTTGGTATATGTACTATGTATATATAGGCATTTAGTAATAGTTAAGTAAGCATTAAGTAAGCAGTTATTTTTATGTTACAAACATACACTCCAATTTTATTTATTTTTATAGATAATATCACTCTCACTTAATATGAATCTGATCAGACAGTTATTTTGAAGTAGGTAAATGATATTTTACAAATAATATATTTCCTGTCAGTAATTCGCAAATAGGCCACTTAGACTCCTGCAGTACTTACGCTAATGTACCAGGACATCACGTACAATGCCACGTCACTAATGTCCAGTAAAAAAGTACGAAAGACAAAACAAAAATTACGAACACCTTTGTATAAAATGAATTTTATATAATAAATTCTTTTGAAACTACGCTTATTATTTTCCTGCATGCAGAGAAAACTTTTTTCATGTGTCGAGCATGCATTGGGATTATTTTTAGATTATCTTTGTTTTTTGATGTTCATATAAAAAGGGGATAGTTTTTTTTTGTCGTATAAAAGTAGCAAACGAGCATGCAGTCTACCTGATGGTAAGTCACTGCCGCCCATAGACATCAGTAATCATCCCCAAGTACGATTAAATCATACCTAAGTTTGATCATAGATGCGTTGCCACCCCTGAGGACTAAGATATTCGCCCCGCATTTAAATATAGCTGGTAACAACGCCTCTCCAAACCGAAACACAATAAATTGCTTCACGGATTACGAGGGTGGCGGTGGTACCTCCCCGGGCGAACTACATGAGTTCTACCACCTGCAAACCTACCTACATAATTTGCTTGCCGACTAAACATATACACGCGCACATCTTAGTCCTCAAGCGTAACAACGTATCTGTGACCTAACTTAGGTATGATGTAATCGTACCTAGAGATAATTACTGATGTCCATGGGGGGCAATGAGTGACCACTTACCACCAGATGGGCAAAAAAGAGCCCTAAGGTAACCGCGCGACGCCAGCCGTCAAGCTGGTCAGCTCTTCTTCTATTTTAACATAGGAACTCATTACAGAATTACTTAACGATTTCTCCTACAGCTCTGCGGACTGCTGCAGTGAATCCCGGTAGTTTGGTAGACAATGTCTGCGTCAGGTTCATAGGCACTGTACATATCTGTACCGTATCTGAAAACAACACGTTTTACTTAAGAAAGTCCTACATACAATTTTTTTTACTATACATGTGGCCGAGGGGGATCTCAGGGGCTTATCTTAAGTGATACTTGTAACTGACCACTCGTACCACCCTCATAATCCTTGAAGCAAATTATAGTGTTTCGGTTTGGAGAGGCGTGGTTGCCGGCTACACTTATTCACGAGCATGGGCGGATCCAGGGGGGTGGTAATGGGGGTCATGACCCCTCCCTGGGCTGGGCCCAGGACCTTAGTGGATAACTAAATAAAATTGTTTAAATGTATTTTTAGTAGGTACTTACGTATGTACAGTACTTACATTTATTAATAAAATAACTTTTTACTTGTATCTATTATTATCGAAATTAAATTATGACTTCTTGTGACTTGACCACGACTACGTGACCCCCCCTGGCGCCAAATCTGGATCCGCCCTTGTACACGAGGCGTAGATCTTAGTCCTCAAGGGTATTAACGCATTTGTGGTCAACCTTAGTCAATCGTACTTGGGGATGACTACTAATGTCCATGGGCGGCAGTGACCACTTTCCAACAGGCGGACTGCATGCTCGTTTGCTACTTTTACACAGTAAAAAAGAAGTATTAGAATTTATTACTTATTTCTGTCATTACCAAAACATACGCCTACAAGCGACACAAATAAATACAATAATGGAAATTTTGTATTCATGCTGATCTAAATATTTCCATTGCTTTGTAACCTATCAGTATGAGGGCACGCTTCTCTTATGGAGAATAATTCTGTTTGTGACTTTGAAAATAGAAAATTACTTAACTTTTCGGTCTTTGTACTTTTATAAATACAAATGAAACACAAGTAACGTGTTTGTTATATTATAACTAGCTATTGCCCGCGGCTTCGCGTACGATACTATACTATTTTTTTAATTTATTGAGTAACAATACCAATAACAATTTTCACCTATGCATATGTGTATTAATAACTTCGCTTCTAAAGTGTATCGAGATAAAATATACGTTGATATGTTATATAGTTTATAGCATTGCTTAATAAATGGACTATTCAACACGAAAATAGTTTTTCAATTCGAACCAGTAGTTCCTAAGATTAGCACATTCAAACAAACAAACAACTTTAGCTTTATATTATTAGTATAGATGTATTTGTGTAAGTATTATCGTTAGTGGATTTTATCGATACGTAACACTTTATACAATTGAATTTTATGATCATATAGCTTAGATTATAATTATATAGATGCGGTAATTATATTTAAAGTATTTACGTACTTACTCGTAAATAACGACTAAGAACTAATACTATAAAAATAACTTAGTAGTAGAATAGATCTAATATCTTTCGTGCATACATAAATCATCGGGTGATTTGAATAACGTAAGGATTCCAGTCTAATTTATACATCTGTTTTTCAAAGGAGAGCTCCGAGATGTATTGGATATGGAAAAATATTCATACTCATGTGAAATAACTTGTTTTTGGCTCTTTGTGTGGAATCGACAGTAATTTTAATATTTCTGTCGTTAACATTGAAATGTGGTTATGGATTCCTTTTGTAAGAGTATTTGTTATATAAAGTTTATGTATAAAGTAAGCAAAAGAGCTCGCCTGATAGTAAGTGACCTCTGCCGCCCATGGACATTCTAATCAATAGTACCTAAGTTTAACCACATATGCTACCCTTGAGGACTAAGATTTTCGCCTCGTGTGTAAGTATAGCCAACAAACACGCCTTAAATCAAAAAAAAAAACCAAACACAACAATTGCTTCACGGAGCATTACTGAGGCGAGTCTGGCCAACAAATCTCACCGGATGCCACAGGCGGAGTCGCGGATTTGTGCAAGAGCTGAGTCTCCGCCTCATAGTAGTAGAGGGCTTTATAGAGATCTCCTGTCTCGCAGCCCCAAGCCCTCCGATTCCATTACTGTGCTAGCAGCTTGAGCGGCAGTGACGCAAACCCACCTAGTACGATCATCTGCAGAGGAGGAGGATCCTCTGTAGGAAACCAAGCAAGACGCCATCGTCAATACAGTCTACCTTACGCCTTAGGCTAACAGCTGTCGTCTTGCAGCTCCAGACGATCTCTGGGTCTCCTACATTCCTTAAGCTGCACCTTCTGCTTATCAGGCAGGTCAGGAAAAAATTTAATATATTTCCAACTAATCTTACACTGCAAACTATCCATTTCACTCTATCTAACGCATAATTTAGGTTAAGTGTGAGCCATGAACAAGTCGCGATAGTTCGATCAATCGATAAAAATCCTTAGCGTGAATAATCCAACTTGAGAAGGAGCAAGCTAGAGTTTTGGGAGGCTAGAACACCCATCCATTATTATACTGTACATCATTTTAAAACTTCAAAAGTAGATAAGATCGAACTTACTGTTACGAAAAAACATAACCCCAAGCACGTAAGGATTTTGTTCTATCCTCTTAATTTTATTTACCGTAGATGGGCACAAATCCTGTAAATAAAAATTATTCTATAATATTTTTCATAAGGAATTTCCACGCTGGAAACTTCCAAGATTCAAGATACTTGTAGATACTTATGTGTAATTTCATATGTTCTATGGAAAAAGAGCATCAACTTAATATAAGTACAAGACATCACAAATTCACCATAATTAGTGATTAATTTGGGAATCCTTTAAAAAAAATCCTATTGATAAGTTAACGTTCGGTGTACAATCAAATTAATTGCTACATTCTGAAAAAAAAACTCTCTATTACCTTTGGCATACCCCGGTTGGTTTTCTTTATAAATCTCTTCGACATTTCCGAAATAAATAAAAGATAAGGTACAGGTATTTATTTAAATGTAAAAGTAAATTGTAAAAGGAGTACAAAATAAATTAGATATGTAGTTTAAAACTTCACAAATACATTGATATAAAGGAATTCGATCACAGTCTAGTTGGTAACGATTTTTATTAGCTAAATTAATTTGATGATTGTAGGCAACACCTCACAAAATCGAAATATTGAAAAAGATTCAGAGGTTTCTACGGGAGGCGGTGGTCAAATCAGGACCCTAAACTTCAAGCTTCAATAACTATTAAACATTTTGATATTGTGATGGCGCGATTGATCTTTTGAGATTATAAAACCGGTTAGTGGATTTATGATGAAATCAAATAACTCCCAAACTTATAACCATCGGCCAAGGACTGGCCATTGCACTTTACACGGCATACAATTCGACAAAACTAGAGCATATCCGCGCTCTTTGCTTCACAAAATAGCCAGTAGCTGGGAAAACTGTAAACGCAAAAGATATTCAAATTTTTTCATAAGAGCTATTAAAGTTAGGTGCTATTGCGAAAACATCTTTATGTCCCTGTAGTGTCCCCTGTTGCGTCACGTGTTGTAATAAATTTTAAGGACTCCAAATTATCGTCCAAGGAGCAGGCAGGCATGGTCAAAAATAGGTTTGAGTCAGTAAGATTTTAATGTGAAGGTGAAAAAAGCTTGGAGACATTTGAACGAGTGCAGAATATGATATATTTTTTTTATAATGATGGCATAGACATTTTCTTTAAAGTTATAGTTTTAAATTAAAGCCAGATTTTTAAATGCATTACTATATATAGCTAAATCAGATTTCAATACAGTAAACTCTGCTATAGTGTTATTAAATGTAAAAAGACGATGTGTAAAGATACATGTTCGAAGAGACAATGGACGTAATAGAGTCAATAAAAGCAGAAAATAACAAGGAAGGAAGGGCGCTACTCTGGGGCACTCCTGAAGTGAAATCGCACCAATCTGAAAAGATAATTATGATTGTGGCGAACACATTTCGAGCGCCCCTAAAGATAATAATAAATGACATATCATAATAATAATTATATTTTATTTGTATTCATCGCCTTTCATGTAATTACTTTGTATTTTATTTTATTGCTACCCATCGACGTTGTTACGTTAGCTTGAGATAATAATAATTTTAAATATAATAAGCTTCGATAAACCATAATCATGTTTCTCGACGACTCAGTTTTCTCTCTGGCAATTTTGTTACATGATCTGTGGCACTATGGCATAAATCTATAGTGATCTGTGGCAAAGAGCAATGACCGTCAATGTCTAACAATGACGGCTGAACAATTTTGATTTTCTTCTTTGACCGCTTGGCGTCGGCGTTGGCGTCTTTCATTGTGGCTGTCATAGTGATTATTTCTATTTGTGATTTTTCCTGCTAAACTTAGGTTTTACTTCAAAATATTGTTAGGAATTAAATGATGGCAGACAAATATGACAAAAACGGCTACAACAGTAGCGATTTTAAGCGTAATTCCAATCAAGACATGAAAGCGGATCACGACGACCAACAAGATGGCGAAGATGGAGCGAAATTAAATAAAAAAGCCGGAGAATACATGAAGGAGCTGCTGAGTGAGAAAATTAAGATGAACACCGTTAAGTTTCCACTGTGCTCCACGCTGCTAGACCAAGGTTTGTATGATTTAAAATACCGTTAAGGTTACAGCGTGACACATTTGTTTACCGCTATTTTACGTCCATAAGTGAAAACTAGTTTTTGCCAGCTTCGTTTGGTGTACCTACCCAATTAATTGCAATGATTCGAACCGACGTACTTGGTTCTATGTGCACCTAATATGTCAGCTACGTATTTTATGGCTAGTGTATTAAATTGTTGTGTTAACCGACTAATAACTTTAATACTTTATTTCTGTCGTCTTCTAAAGGAAACCGGGAAGCCGTAGGGCTCAGAACGCATAAGACAAGATGAGTTTACCAAAAGTCTTAGAAAATCTTTAAAGAATAGATTAAAATTACTGGCACATTCAAATCATAAGATAATTTAAAACAAAGATGGTATAAAATTGTTATCCATTCTTAATTTTTTTTATCGTCTTAAGATAACAAACGAGCATGCAGTCAATCTGATTGTAAGTGTCCCTACCACCCATGGACTCTAATGATCATACCCGAGTATGATTAAATCATACTTGAGGTTGACCAAAGATTTGTTGCTACCCTTTAGGACTAAGTATAGCCAGCAACCATGCCTCTCCAAACTGAAAGACAATAAATTGAGGAATATGAGGGTGGCGACAGTACCACCCCGGTCGAACTACATGAGTTCTACCACCTGGCAAACCTGCTGTTGAAAATTCAGTTTCAACAGCAAAAAACTATAAAAGATCTTTTCCTTTTCAGAGGTGAATAGACTACAGAGTACAGGACGGGTGCCTCCGAAAGACAATAAATACTTAGATGTGTACAGAGAAAAACCAGTCAAACTAACTGTCAAAGTTCTTGTACCAGTTAAGGAACATCCTAAGGTTAGTTTATTTGATTAACTTTTAATTTGCATTTTAGAAATGGCCTGTGTTTCTTTCACTGAATATCATGCTAAGATTTCTTGTGCTATGGAAGCACATAGGACATTATGCACTTACACTTAATATAGACTCACAAAGATGACACACCTCTCCAAACCAAAACACAATAATTGGTTCACTGAGTATTATGAGGGTGGTGGTGATACCTCCCTGGTCGAACTAAACGAGTTCTACCACTTGGTAAACTACAACTACTAATGTAGGATCAACTACAGATCAGTTTGTCTTAAGAACTAAGATGTTTACTTCATATGGGCATGTTCAGTCATAAATCACCCACCATTAAAAAAAAAATCACAGATAATTTTGAAAACATGATCCCTTTCTGAACTGCGTCTTTTTTTTTATTGTGTAAGGCAAACGAGCATGCAGTCCACCTGGTGGTAAGTGGTCACTGCTGACCATGGACATTAGTAGTCATCCCCAAGTACGTTTGACCCAAGGTTAACCAAGGTTGAAGGATGTGTTACTACCCTTGAGGATTAAGATGTTCGCCTCGTTTTCAAATACAGCTGGCAACCATTCCTCTCCAAACCGAAACACAATAAATTCCTTCATGGACGATTATCAGGGTGATGGTACCTCCCCGGTTAAATTATATGAGTTCTACCACCTTGCAATTCTTATAGCCTTGTCACGGTAATAATATCATAACATGTATAGATTCGCAGGTTAATTTCATTGGAAAGCACATGGTTCCTAAGGGCAACACAATGAAACATCTTCAAGAGGAGACTATGTGCAAAATGGCTGTACTCGGCAGAGGATCCATGAGGGACAGGTAAATACAATCTATTGTTTTATAATATGGGACACATGCAGCTGTGCAGCAAATATGCATTTCACTTGATAGTCTGATCACCTATCGACAGATAATATTATTAAAATCTGTAGAATTATTTTATTGTTTAAAGGTAACAAACAAGCTTGCAGTCCCCCCCATGGTAAGTCGTCGTAAGTCGTCACTGTTACCCATAGAAATTAGTAATCATCCCTGAGTTTGGTTAAATAGTAAGAAGATGATGTACACCTTGTGTTTAAGTGTAGCCAGCAAACAACCTCTTCAATCTGAAACACAATAAATTGCTTCATGAAGGACTATGAGGGTTGCAGCAGTACTTCCCTAGTTGAACTACATCAACAACAACAATTGAGTTCTAAAATCAAATGAGTAATTATTCATTTGATACACTCATATAATTTGAAGTGCAAGCATATTACGCATATGCGTTACTTGTATTTTTACAGACAAAAGGAAGAGGAACTACGCAACTCCCTAGACCCCAAATATTCTCACCTGTCAGATGAACTACATGTGGAGGTCTCAGCCCTGGCCCCACCAGCCGAAGCTCATGCGCGCATAGCATATGCCCTTGCTGAAGTGAAGAAGTACTTGCAGCCTGACCCCAATGAAGTTGGCTGGCAAAACCCAATGAAGATGATGGACAGAGGTAAGTCTTTATTTATCGTCTCAAGGTATCAAACGAGCTTGCAGTCCATCTGATGGTAAGTGGTCACTGCCGCCCATGGACATTAGTGATCATCCCCGAGTACAATTACTTTGAGGTTGACCACTGATATGTTGCTACCCTTGAGGACTAAGATGTACGCCTTGTGTATAAGTATAGCCGGCAACTACACCTCTCCAAACCCTGAAGTGATGATTTCAAGGTACATATAACCTCTTCCAACTGGTTCTGTTACATGTTTCTTGCCAGCAATATGGACATTAATAAAATATATATCTGGGCCTTCACTAAGCATCTGCCTATATTGTAGTACAAAACTGCAGCAGTCAGTGTTTTATCAGAAAATTAATTGTATTTCTATGTATTTTACACATAAAGTTAAAGTACCCTGGTATTTTAGATATTTTTAAATAAAAAAAGTATTTAAGTTAAACGTCGCTAAAACGCAATTAGGCCAAATCGGTTCCAGCAGCCACAATAGTACTATAACTTATGTTTTTCTGTCCCCAGCGGGCCCCTCCCACCCGCCGTACGTCGCCCACCAGCCCCACGCGCACGCGCACGGCCACGGCCGCCCCGCGCCGCGCATGCCGCCCGCGCCCCTCAGGCCCCTGGCCCCGCCCAAGCCCAGCAAGGTGCTCAGTATACTGGACAGGGCGCGGTCCGCCATGGAGACGTCTTACAACAGCTATGATGATTATGTGCAGCCTGAGCCGGTGAGTTCAGACATTGTTGCTACACTCAAATATGTATGATACGGTGATAGATGATAGAATGTGTGTGCGATTAGTATATTGTATACTTACTTGAGAAATTCTAGACATACTTGACTGAATGTGTGATGTATTATATAGTTATTAAATGTTTGTGTAAGTGTTTTGCTGTGTTAAGTGAAAACTGAAGGCATTCCACTATGAAGACATCATACCTAGGTGTATGAACAATATGACAGACTTAGTCAATACGTTCCAGATGTATTTTTTTATATATTAGGTTGTGTTAAGTATGAAAAGTGCCTAAAACTCAATCGCCACTTTTATTTTTCAAAGTTATTAGAATTTACTTATCATAATCATTAGCCGTGCCCAAACGTGGTCCAAACGTGGCCCAAAAGCAAAGTGGGAACAGTCCACTATAAAAACCTCATAACAACTATGATGATTATACACACCCTGAGCAAGTGGGTTAATAGCTGTTAGTGTGTGTGTGTCTCTGCGTGTTGGTTTGTGGGTGCGTGCGCAAATGCAGAATAAGTGGGTGCAATAGAGTATTTATGCACTTATATGCCTTATAAATCTAGACTCTAGGGTTTTTCGTCACTTTTATTTCTTAGATTTTAATCGTCTTGTATAAGATCATTCTATTGTATGTCAACAAACTAATACTTTTATATTTTCATACACAGATGTACAATGAGGAGTACAGCAAGGTATTTATATCACTATTCTAGGCATGGCAATAATAATAAACACAAACAAATAATGCTTTATGATGCATGCATGCTATTGCTTTTAACTATAAAAATCTAAATCACATTAAGTTTGGATATGTGTAATGTTGATACATATCAATTATATCCATATAACCTCCATTATTTTCTTGTATGAAAATGTTACTGTATATACAGGGTGTTACGGAAAGGGTATATCAACCCGAAAGGTACCCATTGTGACAAGGAAGAGAAGTTCTCTCCAA
>DWNR01001879.1:0-14126 GCA_018250455.1 Polygonus leo | reverse complement strand
GCGAATGATAATTTAAGTTTTTTAAATACGCACATATTTTGAAAAATTAGAGGTGCGTGCTGTGTTTCGAACCCGGACCCCCCGTCTTAAAGGTCGGATTCTCAACCACAGTGCTATCACTGCTTATATGGGTAAATAGTCAGGTTTAAATAAACTAAGTTTTACTCTGCGAAGATCCCGCAAGCCCCGGTCACACTACGGTAAGGATAATACCCACGTTTAAATTCTATACACACTTTAAAACTTCCGTCCCTATATCACTTAGGAGATCGCTTTACATTGTGTTTAATATAAAAAATATCGCAAAGCAAACAGTTTGGCAATTACTATAAATGAAACTAAAGGTAAAATACAGTTTTATTTTAAAATTTAACTGCTTTAATATGGAACATGGCACACTGTAATAAAAAACCCTGCAGTTAGTTGCTTTAACTTAGTCTGAATAAAATTTGGAACAAAATTATTAAAAAGAAATACTTAAAAACAAATTTAATTAGAAATTTTACACTAATATAACGCCACTTACCGTATAGGCTGGAAGTGTCGTAGGGCATTAAGCAGCGCATGCTCGGTGATGTCCCAGGGCAACCCGCCCAGGAACACCTTGGGGGAGAACCCGCCCGAGGGCTCCGCGCAGCGCGCCGGCAGCGTGCCCGTCCAGCGCAGGGCCTCGCCCCCGCCCGGCCCGCCGGGGCCCCCGGGGCCGCCCGGCCCGCTGGGGCCTCCGGGGCCGATCGACCCCGTGGGGCCCGGCCCGCCCGGACCCGCCTGCGGCCCGCCCTGAGATAACACGCCGCCTAGAATAAAAATGTTACACAAACCTCATTTTATTAAAACAAATGTAGAATTAGAATGTAGGATTTACCAGGTGGTAGAACTCATAGTTCGACTGGGGAGGTACCACCGCCACCCTCATAATCCTCCGTGAACGTGGTTGCCGGCTATACTTAAACGCGAGGCGAACATCTTAGTCCTCAGGGGTCGCAACGCATCTGTGTTCAAACTTAGGTATGACTCAATCGTACTTGAGGATGATTACTGATGTCCATGGGCAGCAGTGGCCACTTATCAGGTGGACTGCATGCTCGTTTGCTACCTTTACACAATAAAAATAAATTAAAGAGTCAATCTTAAAATAATAAGTTGAAATAGATTTCAAAAAGCAAAATTAGGTATACGTACAAAAAGATGCGCGGCGCGGCAGCATGCGGGCTTCCTCTCGCGGTGGAGCGGCGTTGAACTGGTCTGGAGACCATGGTAGTTCCACCTGCTAAAAAAGTTATCAAAATAGTTTATTTTGTAATACTAATACTTTAATTAAGCTTATCAATAAAAATGTCATCGAAACAAATTAAAACTCAATTGAATACTTAATTTCTAATATTCAGATAAATCCAAATTTAAACTTAAACTACCTTAAACAACCAGGAAGGTACTACGATTAACCTCGTATCTATATATATAAAAGGCAAAACTGATGAGCTGACTGACACATCAACGCACAGCCGAAACTACCTAGTACTTAAAATTTGGTACAGGGGTTCCTTTCATGATCGAAGTGAGCACTAAGAAAGTATTTTTCGAAATTCTACCCCCATAGAGTACTGGGTTTCGACTTCTACGCGGACGAAGTCGCAAGCAAAAGCTAGTCATATATAAAGCAAATGTCACCTAGTCCTCCGGGTTGATAACGATCTACTTCAGGTAGATTCACAAACCACGGATGGCTATTGTAAAACCTTCGCCGATATCTAGGATATTGTAAAACCTTCGCCGCCGCAGCCGGTAAGACGAATGCAGTGACGAAGGTTATAGGAGCTACATGACAAAAATAATTTTAAAAAGACACGGACGAAAGGTCTGTGGAGATACTTCTCCACAGACCTTTCGTCTCTCCGCCGTGTACGTCTTTCGTCCGTGCGAGAAAACCATGGCCGGCACTGAGCACAGACAGGGGGAAGGATAAAACAACTTACAGTATTGTCGAGCTGGTCGCACGCGAGCAGCGAGTGCGGGGCGAGCGCGCGCGCGGGCGCGGCCGGCATCGCCAGGGCCTTCTGAAACACGCGCGCACTGTACTTCTGAACTTAACTCAATTTCCACTTCTGTCCTACCAACTAAACATTTATATTTCTACCTTCTAGTCTATGTTATATAGATTAGTTACATAAAAGTTGTTTAGCTAATATTATTTTCAGATTAACAACATCATCAAAAATTGAACAAAGCACTACATACCATTAACAAAACGATACGAAATTCAAAGTTATCGAAGGCGATACTTCAGTGGTGGTTTAACAAAACTGAACTAAAAAGGAACTTTTAACATTAAAGTTTGAAATATGTGGATGTCAGCGTCCATCATTGATAAGCCATTATAGTACTTACTAGTGAGGCCACAAGGTCTGGAATGCCCTGCCCGTCCTCCCAGCCGCCCGGCCGCGCGCTCTCGCTGCAATAACAGTAAGCTCTAATTACCGACACACGACACGATACTTAGATTTCACTAATTGTAATAAAAGAATAGTAACGATAAGGCTTTAATTTGTAAATTGATATTTTGACTAATATAAATTAAAAGGGCGTTCGACGTCCAAATCTCTTTTGATGACGTAGGATTGTCCTAGTAGTGGAATAAATGGGCGTGGATAGTAGTTACCACTGTTTATAAAGGTTGCATTATTCGTAAAAGTAATTAAGCAACAAGGTGTAGATCGGTTACTAATTACCGAGTAGGCTTTGGCAAATCTAGCATTCTAGTATTAGTTCATACGTGAAAAAAAGCTTGGGCCTGAAATATTTTTATTATTATAGTTAATTTTCTAATGCTCTGCGCATTAGAAAATTCAACCAAATAAAGGTAATTAAAGTAAATCAATATTAATAGGAATAAACAGTACTGTAATTCACAAAAAAACGGGGAACTTTTAAAGTCTTTATGAAACTGAAAATGGAGAAATCGGATTAATTAACAAAAGTTCAGCAGTACAACGCTACCTGTAACTAGCGAAGGCGGTGGGATGTCTCGGCGGGAAGCAGGCGGGCGGCACGAGCGCGCGCGGGCTCTGCGCCGCCTCGGGGCTGCCCGGCGACTCCCAGCGCCACGCGCCCTCCGCGCCGCCGCCCTCCTGCAACATGTGCATGCTATGTTGCTAGTTTGGGTACTAGAATATCTTGTCAAGGCTGTGAAGACTAGTTGAGATGAGTGGACTATAGGACTAGTAGTACTGGTCTAAAACTACCAGTAGACCAGTCATCTCTATAGAGATCTCTATAGAAGATGGGGGTTTAATCATACATTATCAATACGTGTTTTTGATAATGTAAATCATTATCCAAACTTTACAAAAAATAAAACTGCTCGAAAGGTATGCAAGTCCGCCTATCTGCACTATGACCTTAATACTTCTTTGAGACCAATATTCGAAAAAACGAAAACTTGTCAAGGCAAGTCCGCCGATTTGCATCATGACCCCAATAGTTTTCAAAAACTGACAAATTAATGGTGACAACAGCACAACTTTAGCCCTACATTTTAAACTTAAGAGTATTGATAAAGTGAACTTCAAGATTGAGGTCCATCTTATCTTCGGCGTTTATTACATTATCTACTACTTTAATCGCACTCAAGATCGACGTCAATCCTGAGTTCTCTTTATTAATACGGCCCTTAACCCTTAGAATAATTAATGTAGATATATTTTTATAAATAGACTTATCAGGGTTTTAATACTGGATTGTATATTATGGAACATCGATCGTGATAGTTTCACGTTCTGCCTTCAGCAAACTAGTTGTGTACAAAAGTTTAAATTGCAAATCACTGACCATACAAGGTTATACGAGTTATTCTACTGGCTACGCGGAACAAGAAAAATGTAGAGATGAACCTTGCGGACAAAGCTATTTTTGGTGAAACTATTTTTTTCATAAACATTAGTTCAAATTACGTGTGCGCCATACTCAAAGACTTATGAAAACGAAAAGTATAATTTTTGCAATAAATCTATACTGTTCAAAGTACGTAACAGTTTCTACACAAAAGAAAATTCGAAATATATCAATCACTACAACAATTAATTGAAAAATAGGAAAGTCTCAGATTATTATAATTGAAAGATTGCCAAACACGGCATTAGGTCTCAATGGGGCAAAGATGAAATATTGATATCTAAGCCTGGTAGGTATCTATCCTGAATGCTATGAAATAAAATTACGCACAAACGATTACGCACATACGACTACACCCAACAATTATTTTTAAAAAGCTCATTTGTTCAGCTACAAAACATTTTAAAAATAAAATCTATAAAAAAAGAAGATTATAGTCAGACATTTGAAAACATTTGAAAGCAAAACTACGGTAACTATTGACCATAACGATACAGAAGTTTAATCGCGATGTCCGCTACACGGATCAGATTGGAGCCAATTTCACGAGCACCGAAAAAGTTCAACGGAGATAAGCATACCGCGGGAATGTCGTACCTACAGATTACAATTGAATTTACTCCGAAATATCGGTGAAATAGAATTTCAATAATGTGTGTAACCCACTAGAGAATTTAACATATTTTAGAGTATATCACGATACAAATTGTATAACATTCATTTACAACATCGAATACTTCAGGATGAAAAGTTTTTAGCATCATACTAAAATGCGGGTAGGTAGAATTTTTATGAAAAAAAAAACTGAAAGTTAAACATAACCCAATCCACCGTCTTAACGGCGACGGTGGATTGGGTTTTGTCGAATGGGTATTATCGAATGATTCGAATACAAATAAAATTTCGTACACAAAACTAAGCAGATGCACAAATTTAATGAGAATGCACTGATAACGCAATAGGTCGAGCATGAAAAAGCGTGGTCTGTATCCAAACGAGTTTTCCGGGTCGCGGGCCGCGCCGGCCGATTAAGCCCGGCTCACGCCTTGGCAGGGCCTATACAAATAATATTAAATTGCCAACCCCATGCCAATAGCCGGCGATGCCCGCCAGACGCTGCCAAGAGCCCGATTGCGAACTTATATTGTATATGGGATTCGGATCCGCGATTCTGGCCCTCTTGGCAACAAAGAATACAGCCAAGTATGTTCCTTTTGAAACGAGTGTCGCGACACTTTGCCGAATAGTTTCAAGTTTCCAAGATTTTGATTATTTTAATGACAGCAATAGGAAACTGTACTAGAGTCAAAAGTGTAAACTCAAATATACTATTAATATTAGAAATTCAACATGTTAATACGAGCATAGGAAATACAATTATACAGCTCATAATATGCACGAGAGCTTTATCAGAAATCAATTACTTGAGGTATTTTAATCTAGCAGGAAAACGAGGTCGCGCTCGGCGAAAGCCATGCTATTTATAGATGAACTACCTTCGTTTAATCGAAATTTGGACACCCAACTTTAGAGAACATTCCCACAGTTTAAAATAAACAATCGGATTAAACATCAGTTTGCCCTGTAGAGTTATAACAATAAAATAAATATGCAAAGATTTAAAAACAAACATGAAATAGAGGGTATAACTTAAATTTGAAATATAAAATACCAAGAGGCATCTAAAAATAGGCATCTAAAACAGTTGCAAAAGTCAGTATTAAATCTGATAGCTTAGTGTATTACTAATTCAAATCTCATGGGAGGCTAATGCAAGCGCTGGGGTGGACTATTGCATTATTTGGCACGATAAGGCCATTAATAGGGGCGCGCTGGCAGCCACGTTGCTGAACATTAACTGCATCAGAACGGATGTCGTACGGGCATTATGAACGGACAATAAAACCGTCGAGTGCTTTGTACTCGAATATTGTTGGTTAAACTATTTGGACAGCGACTCGCGTGGGTGGGGGTAGATCATATTTTAAATATGACGGTAGTTTTGAATATAAAATCTTAAGCCGCGCGATTGTAATCTTTAGTACGATATTTGAATTAAAGTTTATTCAAAGCATTACGAACAAAATGTGAAAGGCAGAAACTACAGAGTTTAAAATATCAAAATGAATACCATCAATATCGAATAAGGTATAAACTTGGAACGAAATAACATCGCATATTTCGAAGCCATTAAAATCGTAGGAGAGAAATATTACAGACTAAGTTTCACATATTTTAATCGGTTCCAACAATATAAAAGATTTATTGTATGAATTCGCTTATACGTTCGGTAGAGCCACATAATTTTATTGGCGCCCAACGAGGGGGACATGCGTAGTTGAAGATTTAAAGGAAAATGGAATAGATTTTATTTTATTTTACCGAATATAAAATTAAAATGTACTCACATTTGCGCGATGATTAACTCTGGGTACAGCAGCTGGTTCTGTGAGCTGCGAAGTGTCCAAACCCAGAAAATCAGCGAGCGAACGCCGGTTTTCTTTCGAACCGCCGCCGCGATCATTATCCTGTTATTGAAAAAAATGTGAATATACCTTCCAAATTAAATGAGAAGAATTAAAGAAAAGTACTAAATCATGTAGTACGACCCGCAACATAAATAAAAAATACGAAAAAAAAACAATTGAAAAAAACTCACCTGATGTAAAAGCGGCATGTGTGCCGCGTAAAGTTTGGCAAAGTTTTTCGAATACTAAATGCGAATGGCCGTAATTTGGTGCAGACTTGTTCACTAGTCGGCAGCACTCGGGCAACTGACGACAGCGACGTGCGCAATGAAGCACGAAACCATACTATCCCCTCCACCACATCAAATATGACTCGACACGCCCACTTTTAATAAATTGACTATCTTTGTATTTCAAATAGCATGAAATATTGCTTATTTTATTTATAAAATATTTTCCAATGATTTATAGCAATAAAGGAAACCATATTATGTCTTTGTTACGCATTAATAGCTTTCTTTGAAATACTTCAAAACTTGATTTTGTATTTCCGCGCAAGATGGCGGCAAACTTAATAGCCAACCAATTCAACAGATGGCGCATGCGTAGCAGACTAACTACAATTTAAATACTTTTTCGTAATATTTCACAACTTACAAGATTTATAACTTCAACAAATAAAACAATAGATTTTGAGTTGAAATCAATATGAATCAAAAAATGAGTTATAGATTTTCAAAAAAATGTTAGCTATCTTCTAATAATAATAATAATCCTTCTTAGTTCTACTACTATGTATATTTAGCTTATTACTATGTATGTATATGTTTAATTTTTATAAATTTTATACGTAATGTGCTTAATTTTCGTTCGGTCTGTATACGATTTGTTAATCAGTGTATGTGTAGTAGTATACTGTCCTATTGCTGTCTTAGTGTCCGTGGGCGACAGTGACCACTTAACATCAGGTGCACTGCAAGCACGTTTGCTACCTTTAAATTAAAACCATTTCTGGCTACAGATCTTTGCGATCATAGAAGGCCTAAAATACTTCAGCAATTAGGAAAGTAAACTAGGGAAGTAGGGAAAAGTAGATAAACTGCATTTTTTCAATATAATTTGTTTATTTAAAAGATACTGACCAAATATATAACATTTATATTCTTATATTATTACAAGCTACAATTTCGCCGAACACAGATTTCTTGGGACGATTAAAATACACCATCGTGAAACTACGGAGAGCAGTGCAACCTTCTCCGACTAAATACAAGTTTCCTCACATCTCACTTCTCCCATGTTATCTTCACTTAATTAAAGAAATTAGGGAACACTTCAATCTACACTTTCAATGTGTATGTATCCAATATAATAAACATTATAATAATAATTTCTAATATATTAAATATTTTATCTAATATATTAAACATGAAATGTATCTGATTACATAAATAAATATCGCTTGCTCATTGTAGAGTTTGTGGTATGTATTTATGTACAAGCCATCATATAAACGTCAATTTGCCCATGGCTACAAATTAAAAAAAAACAGATCATATATAAAATATTACAAAAAATATACAAGTCACGCCAACAAACAAATGAGGCTCAGTTTCGGCTGAGGTTCAGTTTCAGAGCCTGTAGGGTTGTTAATGTGTGTAACATTACATGTGTAGTGTTATACGAGTATGTCGGTGTCGTACACATATGCATATTCATAAGGTAAAAAATGGGATACATTGTAGAAACAGATGCACAGCTGTGCCCGCGGCTTCGTCCGTCTAGAATTTATTATATTATACATATAACTTTAAAATAAAATTAGCCTAAGTTACTCCTTATTATATTAGCTATCTGCCAGTGAAAGTCCCGTAGAAATAGAACCAGCCAGAGATTAGCCGGAACAAACAGACAGACAGACAAAAAATATTATTTTTGGTATATGTACAGTTAATACATACATACGCATTTAGTAAAAAGCGGTTCCTTTTATATTACAAACAGACACTCAAATTTTATCAATTTGTATATTTGTATAGATGAGACACATGGATATCATATTAAGATACTATGCGAGATAATATGCAATGTATTGTTTAATTTAAAAGTTTACGATAAATCAAATATTGTTGGCACGATTTTGTAAACCTTTTGGAGGGAGGCTTACGTCGTCCGACCTTGACCTCCACAGTTGCATACAGTTAGGCGAGACCTTTTCATAGCGAAACATTTCATATGTCCTTGGCCTTAGTAAAGCCACATGGGTATAAATAATTATGTGTATGTGAAAGCAGATAGCAGGATTTTCTTCTCCAATAATCATATGGTTATTTGTAATACAGTTTGTTTTATAGTCGAGGTTTAAATGCAACTGGAAACGTCAAGGGCTAAATGAAAGGAAAGATCTAAAAGTAAGGATTGCAATTAAGAAATAGTAATATTTTGATTGGTGTTTTACTAAAATAAACATATCATTAAAGTATAACACTTTATACACTCATAGCCTCACTAGTGTGGAATCCTAGTGGATTCCCTTTGTCATGGGTACCATGAACATACACAAGACGTATGCACAAACACCCAGACCCAGAACAGAAATCCAAATTCACCATTCAAATTTCTGTCTGGCCGGGAATCGAATCCGAGAACCGGCATGGCGGCAGACTGGTATGATGACCGCTACGCCACGCAGGTCCTCAACCAATTGTGGTTGAAGAACTTATATAGCATATTTTATTTTTTCTAATTAGTTTTGATTGTGTTTCATGATAACACTAGCAAACAGAGCAAACACATTGTTCTGCCAATTTAGTTCGCAGTAAAATAGTAAAAAAAAAATACAACTCGTAATGCAGTATAGTAACATTTACTTAGATACGTAAAACTTACAACAAAATTTCATATTCGCTCGAAGTGTTTTACATAATATAATATATCTACACCACGTCGAGACCCTTGGGCATACAAGAACTTGTGCCACCATTGAAAAGTAATAACAAATCTAATTTGGCGATCAAACAACATTTCAATTAATTGGTAATCGGTAATTAGTGAGTACCGAAAATTAGAAATAATAGGCGTTTCTTGTGAGCGCCTTTCGGGACTCCCAAAAGGAAAGTTTGGCTGCTTTTTTACGCACATTTTTTTATAATCTCGCTATATACCGCAAGCGGCAGCAGAGCGCGGCGTGGCCCTGGCGAGACCTAGTAAGGATACATCGCGTTTTACGGAATAGTGTTGTGTCATTTTCGATATTAATTTCCAAGCTTCCATTCGGCCCATGTGTTGAGACCATTATAAACAACACTGTATCCTGAAATTATTACATCCTTATTACGCCTCCCATTAAGTCTCCTTCCACCAAAACGAATTTGATTAGTTACCTTGTAACATCGCAGCGTTCCCCACAAACACTTCGCTAACCGTAACTTCACACGTATTGCTTTTGCACTTGTTTCTTAGTCCGAAAGCTGAGGTAGATGTTGTCCCTCACTATGCAGTCCGAATATCAGTCCTGCAGACCGAACAGGGGAGTCAATATGGCGCCCGCGTCGCGCAGCGGCACCTCGAGCGGGCGCGGCACCGGCCCGCGCTCGTCGCAGTAGATGTACGGCAAGCGCAGCACCCAGTACGCTGAGGCGCTCAACTTCAGGGCCGGCTCGCCCACAGGCTGCGGAATGAAGATAGGTCCGCCGGCGACTGTTTGTATCTGAAAAATAATAGCCAGATAAACGTCAAAAGTCTTTGAAGTATAAACAACTAGCTGACTCGCGCGACTTCGTTTGTGTCACATAAGAGGGAGTGGGTCAAATTTTTCCCGTTCTTGCAACATTTTTTGTTGATTCTCCGGTCTTATTGGTCGTAGCGTGATGTTATATCGATATTGATAAGTCGAATTGCAATATAATTTAAATATCTCAAGATAGTAACAGTTATTCAAAAATTCACAAGCTTGTTGTGTACGGTAGAATCCATCGAATTCTTACCATAAATACATAAGACAACCGATAAATACAGCAATTCTAATGCATAGTCTAGAATAAAAAAAATATATATGCAATTCGACTTATCAACGTATTCACGCCTGGTACGGATATAGCCTAGCCTTCCTCAATAAATAGGCTATCAAACATTAAAACTAAATTCTAACTTATATACTTATAATATTATTAGATTATTAGATGTCGTCATATATGCGTAGATTGGATTGACATAATCTGCCACACATTTTGAATATATTGGTACGCGGGGCACGCGGCGTACAGCGGCATGCGGGGGGCGGTACCTTGGGGTCCAGCGTGACGTGCAGCGGCGCCTTGGGCGTGACGACGTGCAGGCGCGCGGCCTGCGCCAGCGCGGCGTGGCGCGCGGGGCACGCGGCGTACAGCGGCATGCGCGTGGCCGCGAGCCGTGCGCCGAGCGTTGCTGCCGTCGCGCCACCACCGCCCGACACCACTGTGTCCGGAGACGACATCATGAATCTGTAATATCAACAAGACTTTATGTATATATTTGTTAAACACCACAATGCACCAATTTGATTTGAAACTCGGAGAAACGAAAAAAACAGGCAGTATTCTTCACGACGATTTAGCAAGTGACAGCATGAGATAGATACATTTGTATAATAAGTTTAGATACGTTTAATTTTCTGAAAGTAACATTTGACGCGTGTGAATTACACACTGATTTTGTTGTATTTCTTAATATAATATCGGCACAAATTCGCTGAATTCAATAAGTATAAAAACAAAATTTTATTTTACACATCACAGTTTAATAACCAACCAAATTGATAATTTAAAACCCTAAAATATATCGTGTAACGTACCTGTGTCCGCGCGCGCACTCGTACTCGAAGCCGATGAATATCTTGACGGTGGCGACGTGGTGCGGCGCGCCGCCCTTGCCGCGCCCGCGCGAGCTCGACGTGCGCCACGCACTCGCTTGCTCCAACCTGACACACAATTGAACTTTAATTTAACCTCTATATGAAGGAAAATAATTTTAAGTCTTGTGAGATATTAACACAAGGTAAGGATTCACAATTAATTAATGTCCTGAATTAATTCTTCATTATCTTAATTCCGGGGGATAATCACGTTCCGGTCTGTGTCTTGTCTGTGGCTTCCTGATGATATCCTGTCGCCTATGGATATTTGCAGCATCAGAGGAACCGTCAATGCATCGTCAGCTTTGGAGAATAGCTATTTTCGCATCTTTTTTTATAAAACTCCTATCATCGTACTTTGGAATAATAGAGATGATGGTAATGATAAAAATGATAGTAATGTTTATAATATTGTTAGTGGTGGTGATTTTGGCAATGACACCGGATGTTGCAAATGATGTAAGCGCGGGACTTTTTTATCGTATAGAAATAGCGAACGAGCATGCAGTGCACCTGAGGGTAAGTGGTCACTGTCGCCCATGGACATCAGTAATCATCCCCAAGTACAATTTAATCATACCTAAGTTTGATTATAGATAACGCATCTTGAAGACTAAGATTTTCCTCGTGTATAAATGTAGCCGGAAACCACGCCTCTCTAAACCGAAACACAACACGGTCGAACTAAACGAGTTCTACCACCTGTCTGTCTACCTCTATCTACCATCAGTACGTACCGAACAGTACAGTCCCAGGGCAGCAGGTAGTTGGTGTGGTTGAGGAAGCCGGGCTGCAGGTGCTCGGGCAGGCCGGCGCTGTGCGAGTACAGCGAGGAGGGCCCCAGGCACAGCAGCGCCCAGCTGGGGAAGGCGGGCAGCAGCGCCGCGGGGCTGCCCGTGTGCAGCATGCCCGGCAGGTACTCCGTCGTCGACGGCTGCCGGCTGATCACCTTCTCTGCAATATTTTAACTAATTTTATGATTTATTTAAATAAAGATAAGTAACCAAACCCAAATATAATAGTAAGTAAAATGAAATAAAATAAAAATGACTCTTGCAACGGTCGGTCGAAGAGGCCGAGTTGGACCGTTGCGAGTCGAAATGTCCTGATAATGCCCTGTTGTGAAGAAAAACATGTGTTAAAAATAAGATAAAGGCATGGTTTGTTGCAGTTTCAATATAATATAAGAGCTTAGCGATATAGTCATACGTATTTTTGATCTCAGTTATTACTAACACCTTTAAATATCATATGCTTTTTTACGTGTTAATTATATCATAAATAGTGTCATATCATAAATGCGGTTATACAAATTGGCGACGGAAACCACTTACATCCGGGTTGACTACATATTAAAAAAATAGAAAAGGCAGACACATCCTCCGAACGTACGCAGCTCACCGGTCACGGTGTCTTCAGCGACGGGCACGACGCCGACGTCGAGGCCGGAGTGCGCGTCGGGCACGACCTCGTCGTCGTCGTCCTCGCGCTCGGAGCCCGGCGACAGCTCCTCGGGCGACCAGCCGGGCGAGGCGCCGCCCGACGTGCCCTCCGCGCCCTCCGCACCGCGCGCCTCGCCGCCTTCCGCGCCCTCCGCGCTCTCCGCGCCCTCCGTGCCCTCCGCCGGCTCCTCCGACACGCCCTTCACTGACGCCGCCCTGGAATTTAAATGAGTAAAATAAAGTATCACTACTTTACTTTTTTTTAATTACTTGGACTAGCGATCAACATAACAGTTTGAAGCAAGAAATTTCAAATTAGATCAAGGGCTTTTACATACATTTAATAACTCAATTTAGATTTCAATTATGTTAATTGACTACACACTATTAATATAATAAAGTAAGTAAATCTTAAAATTTGGCAATTACACTGACCTGAACGAAGGAGTGGAAGGCTGGAAGACAGGGAACTGAATGCTTTGCAACGTATGGCAATACGCGCACTGATCAGCGGCCAACTCGTAAAACGTGTAATTCGCCTGTCAATAAATAGTTATAACATAAAAAACGGTTTTAAAAAATACTGTTCTTGGCACGCATTAAGATATCACGAGTAGGTATTCAATAGATAAAAATAGTTAAATAATAATAATCTCTTGCAAAATACTTTATTGTTTCATTTATTTTCCGAAATAAATTTTGTTTTAAGATAACATTTAATTTTATGTGAATAATGGCAATAAATAAAAAAGGTACAACGATGCCAAAGCTCACAATTCTGTGCGTGTGAAAATAAGATTACATAATTATTTCATCAACGTATTTTACAAATGATAAATATTCCATGCACGTACTGAGTATGTAGGACAACATACTCGTACATACCTGTTTGACGCTGTAGGGGTCGTCGCGCGAGGCCCGCGTGCGGCCGCAGTTGCACGCGCACACGTACACCACGCCCGACGAGTGCTCTTTGCTGCTGTCGCTGGAAATTGTAATGAGTTTTTGTAATATCCATTATCACTGGAACCGATGTTATTATAAATTTTAATAATAATAATAATTGCTACATGCTGTATGATCATGCATCATGAAAATAAATACATTAAAATGGTTACAAATATTTAATTAATGTTGTCTGTTTACTTTTAGTCGAAATTAAGTAATAATTGAATAAATTATGGGGTAATAAGTAAGTAATAATAATATAATAAGTAAGTAATAATTGAATAAATTATAATTTATGTTTTAACACGCCGAAATAAATCTATAAATATAAATATTCATTCTATCTTTGAGATATAAAATATAAAGGAAATGTGGTACTTTAAAATATACATCACAGGATTGATGACCCAAAGAATCAAAATACATCTATACATATAATAAAGCTAAAGAGGGTCGAAAGTCTGTACATGGAATATATTTAAAAAA